>MU622434.1:8973-26806 GCA_025399235.1 Backusella circina FSU 941
AAGTTTAACTTGATCAATTATATAATAATTTAAACAGTCATACTTTATGTGGTATCTCACCACAATAACGCAGAGAATTCACCAGCGCTTTTATACCATGACTGAGATTGGCCGTGTCAAAGTCCCAGACTCTTTGTCATCAATTGAATCATTTGCTACCATGAAAAACCTCCAAACGCTGTTGTATGTGACGCATGTTTTTTGGTATTGCTGTTATTCCACCTCATTGACAAATTATTCACCACTCCCTTCTAATTCATCAAGCCCTGATATTGTTGCGTTATTTAACATGGCTAGTAACTCAAGCTCCAAATTTCGAGATTGCCCCATTCAATATGATTGATGTAATTAGTTTTAATAAATAAAAATCAAGTTTTATGATTTGCAAAATAAAAGAAGAGTTAGACGCACTCTTTTCAACTATCTAAACTCTCAATGCCAGTTGTAGCACAATTGCATTCCCGCTAGATTTCTGGAGTGTTGGCTACGTTATGAAAAAAATCAAACAAACATTGTAAACCTCTCCATAACTTTTTTTTTTTTGAAATATGGTAAAAAGACTCTTTTATTAAACATACTTACATATTTATTTCAAGCTGCGTCATATAATTAGAATTATTAATTTTATACACTTCGTCTTTTAAGCTTCGGCGAGGCTGAAACTCATTTAATACATTATTATCCTTGTTCTGAATTTTATAGCGGTCCATAATGTCGAATACATTATTAGCGTATACAATAATTTCTCTAACTTGCTTGAATTTTCTACAAACAAAGAAAAACTCAATGATAATGTTAACTGTAGTATATTAAGCGAGATATCTACTTCATGAAATCTCTCAAGTCAATAATGCTGTTCGTGAATCAAGAAGACATGCCGAATTTACAAGATTCCACAATACCGATTTATTGAAATATGTAGAGGAATTGGAGCTTTGGCCAGATTAGCCCATCGATTTGGAGATACTAAAGGGATTCACGTCACTCAAGAAACTGCAAATCTATGTTGCTGCCATGATGAATCCTTTACAACTGTCTATTTTTGATATTATCGGCCTCTTGATCAACTTGCCCAGTGCTGTTGAATATCTTCACATTGATGGATTGCCAATCACCTTTAAAACATTACCTGGTCGCAAGTATCTTCACATCAAACAGCTGCCATTTTACAGTGACTCTATGATGTTGGCATCGATGATCTGGCTGCCGAATATTTTCCAAAGTTGGAGAGGTCGATATTTGATTCAGTTTGATTCACATAAAATACATTTGGCCTATACAATCTTGATTTGCTGTATCTTTGAGTAAGAAGCCCTTCCTATTTGGTAATGAATCACTAGGTACCTTAAAAGGGCCTCTATGTACTGATACCAGAATATGGTATTAGAAGAAGGGATACAAGAAGAGAGAAGAGAATGTGGAGCTCAATGGAAGGCCTCGGTTATTTTGAATCTACACAAAAACACATTAATTATTTCGACTGCAGTGCATATCATCACGTAACACATATCCCGTATGTAAAGGCTCAAACGCCTGGCAGGTGAAAAATACAGCATGGGCAACTTCAGCCAATTAGCTTCCGGTTTAGCGAAAATTTAATCCAATAATCTTCTGATTTAGTGTAGCTTCATTGACGTGAAGCAGACCAAACTGATGTGTTGGATTCTGAAGAAAATAAAAATACTTTACAGAGCCATTTTATCAGCCCACAAAATCGTTTTAGTCAAGAAAAAAAAAAGTATTTTGGGTAGAGCCTCCAAATCATTACTTCAGTTTAAAACAATACCTTGATCCAAAGACTATTCTATATTTTTTATGTGGTTTCCTCATTCTAAAGCCATTTTCGAACTTTAATAATCTTTTTGGATATTCTGGATACGTTCCATCAGTTAAGTATCTAATATCATTCTATACAACATTTATAAATGAGCCTTGGTGGAAGCTACTTGGAAGGTGACCACTCCTTTAAAATCATCAATGATAAACTAGTTATAATCAGGGGATGCTTTTGTTTTTATTACTTGTTTCTGTATGTTTATGTAGATGGATTGTTTCTCTCTTCAAAGAATATAACTGCTTATTTTTCGTTTTAAATGAAGAGCATACTGATTTATTATTATTGTTTCGTTCTTTTTCTATTTCCTTAAAAGGTGGTCAAGATAGAATGAACACAGCTCCATAATAAGTAGATGATATTGCTTCTTTCGAGCAAGTTTATTCTCGAGAATGATAGTCATGAGATATTTTGTTGTCATTGCTTGTTTCCGTATGTTTGTGCAGATGAGTCATTACTCTATTTAAATAAGATAACTATTTACTTTTTGCTTTACAATGAACAACATACGACTTTATTATTATTAGTATTAGTATTATTGCTATTTCGTAAAAAAAAGGTTAAGGTAGGATGAACACAATCAATAATAAGTAGATGTTACTGCTTCATATAAAAGAGGCTATGATAAACTAGTTAGGATCAGAGGACATTTTGTTGTCAGTGTTTGTTTTATGTGACCACTCTGATTGGTTGATTCCCTCCTTAAAAGACAAGTATTCACTTTTTTATATGGGAGCTCACATTTACACTCCCGGAAATTTTTTAATTTGATGTGATTTTTTTTCACCCAAATATGGTAATAAACAGTCACTAGTGCAAATGCAAGCAGTGGACGAATAAAAAAAATCGATAAAATCACTGAGGATTCTTACTTCCAATCTATTGTTGTAAAGTGAAAATCTATACTTTGTAGCATACTCTCTTTCTATCTCAAATAGAATATGTCATCCTTTTTTGGATGTCTTAACACACACCTCTTGTCCAAGATTGAACCAAATTCGGAGTGCACTTAACATGGGCGGTGATTCATTTCCACAATGCTGACTCACTTCAAAACTTTCATGCATCTTAATAAAGTGGGAGTACAAAGAGGAAAAAAAGTACAGTGTACGAGTGTGTCTAAAGGCACACTCAATGAGAGAAAGCAGACTTTTTTTTTTTTTTTTTTTTTATGCATAAATAAATAAGAGAAAAAATGGAACGGTCGGACTGATTAAAAAAAAACTTAAAAACGAAAATAACGCGATTTTTTGTTTTTTCATTTTCTCTCTCAAATATGTCAAGTACCTTGCTTGCACTTATCGGTAATAATAGCAAGTTGTTTTATAAAAGATAAAGAAAGAAAATAACCAACATAATAATGAAATAGGTGGAGCATGCAGTTCTACTCGTTTTGAACCTGACCTTGGTCTTAACCTCGAGATTTGTGAGATGCTCAACAACAAACAGGGATCAGCGTAAGCATCATTCGGAAAAATAAAAAATAGGGAGACTAATCAGCAACAACCAAAGACCAAGAGAAGCAGCCACTGCAATTGTAAAATACATAAATAGTAGAAACCTGAACCAAGCCATGTTGGCACTTACAGCAAGTATCTATTATTGGCAAAGACAAAAAGAAATGTACTGATGATATAAGAATAGCTTCTAGATAACTGTGTAAAGAACTGTGGATACCCCTTTCATTTACAAATTGCATCAAAAGATTTTTTAAATGAATTGGTGCGTCAATTTCCAGAGAGACCAGCCGTAAGTGTATTTTATATATAAAAATGGTATTTCATTCATCACTCGTATTGCATTTTTAGCCATTTCCTAGTCCTGTAACCCAAAGAATCCTCTATCTAATTAAAGAATGGAAAGTAGCACTAAGTGACATGTCGAAACACAAGGATGATCTAGTCCATATCAAGGACATGTATCGGTTATTGAAATATAAAGGGTATCGCTTTCCTGAATTAAGAGATGCTTCCATTGCTGCATTAGCACCATCGGAGGTGAGTGGTCTACACTATTCATATTTATATGTGGGAATTCATTTTCTATGTTTTCTTTTTAGTCTTTAAAATCGGCTCATGAATTGGAAGAAGAGGATCGTATGGCTCAATCTGCTGTAAAGTATGCATTTATTATTTGAACTATGTATACTTATTCGTTTTGTAGAAACTCCAAGAGTTGATTCGTCGTGGAAGACCAGAGGATTTAGTAGAAGCCAACAAGTTGATGAAAGTCATGTCGGGATTTGTAAAGTATTGATATAATAAAGTATTCACGTTGTTTCATAACCAAGTCTCTTAGGATACACATCAAACACCAAACTATAGTCAAAAGTTTGAAGATGAACTGACCAAAGTACAGGATCGTGCCATTTTACTCTATGAAATGTTGGAAAATGTAAAACAGGGTGATCATGTAGAACAAAATGATACCATTATGGATCTTAGAAATGCGTGTGCAAGTGCTCAACCAAAGATACAAAAGATGATTACTGACGAGGAAGACGTTGAAAAGATTGGTAAAGATAAAAAGGAAAAGGGTTTATCAGGGTGATACTCATGTACTTGTTTGTTTCAACTTAGAGCAATTACTCGTGTTGAATGATATGCTGAATAATGTAGTTGCTAAATTCAATGATGTGAAAAAGGGATTGTTTGATACTCAATATGAAATGAGTGGCAAACAGCCAACACAGACTACAAATGACCCTGAACCTCGTCAGGCCATTAGTCTGATTGATTTAGATGATGATCTACCTGCCACTGCTACTACTAACAACCCAAATAGTAGTAATATGGATGCATTGAATGATTTATTCGGTACAACTTCCATCTCATCATCACCTCAGCCGCCAGCACAATCAAGCAATGATATATTTGATCTTTTGGGTCAACCTGCTGCTGCTAGTACATCACCATCTCATTCCATCCCTTCTCCTTCTCTTCAAAATACAGACACTTTGCAGCAACAACCATCATCATCAACTTCAATAGCATCATCCACCGATAGAAATACAAAGACGAGTAAGTAGGCTGATGTATATTTACAATTGGTATTCATACTTTTTGATATATAGTTGATTTGGTCAATAAGAATGGTTTACACATCATTTTAGAAATGAATCACAATGACACTGTTTATCATATAAAGGCTTACTTTTCTAATCATTCTACTGCGCCCATGGAAGCTCTCATGTTAAAATTAGCAGCACCAAAGGTAATAGAGAAAAGAGAGAGAAATAAACAAAAATATATACCAATTTACCTTTAAAAACACACACACACACACACACACACACACACACACACACAGTCAATGCAACTTCGAATGGAACCACAATCATCTCAAATGATACCACCAAAATCAGATAAATCAGTCTTTCAAAATATTGTTTTGACCAATCCAAAAAAGGTAATAAAAGAAAAACGAAAAGGAGATAAAATGTATTCACTTGTATAATAATAGGAAGCGTTACGCCTAAGATATAAAGTGAATTATGAACAATTTGGGGTTGGAATGGAATTAACGGGCGATTATCGTTCTTAACTTTTTATTAATAAAAATAAGAAAGGAGAATGATTTTATATAGAATATTAAAAAAAAAAAAATACCATTCATGTCGTGTTGTGATACAAAATAATGAAGTAAAAAAAAAAAGAAGCATGATTTGTAAAGAATATGAAAAAAGTATATGTAAGATGGAATTCATATCAACTAAGCTATATTCTATTTAAAAAAAGAGAGGTTAATCATCGTGTTATTATAAAACCAGAAACACTTACATTTCCGGTTTGAAGGTTGGCTCTAGCAGGTGGTTGAGCTCTACGGAAACTCGATAAACCATTTGGATTCATAGGACGCATGGAACTATCTATTGTCTGACTGGCATTGTTACCTCCTCTTCTCTTTGTCTTATCTTCTTCCTCTGTCTGTTGTTGTGGTTGTGGGGGACCGCGTGATTTACCTTCCTGTTGCTTTATGTATATTATTTTTAATTATATATTTCCCACTCTATTATATATCCCTTTTCTTTAACTTACTGTTTTATAAATAGTCCAATCGAAAATATAATCATACGTATAACCCTCTCTAACAAACAAATCTCTAAATAATTTACGAAGATAAGAATAATCAGGCTTATCATCGAATCTCAAGGATCGAGTGTAATTAAGATAGATGGCAAATTCACTTGCAAACCCACGGCATAGCAATTCGGTGGGTGTGGTCATCTTCTTTTCCATGATGCGATCGTATTTTTGCTTTTTGGTGGTTGCCTTGAGTCCCTGCCATGGTAATGATCCTCTACAGAAGTACATCAATACATAGCCTAATGATTCCAAGTCATCACGTCTTGATTGTTCTAAGTGAAGAGAGTAAGTATACATCCTTATCTCTATTCTATTCTATTATACTTTACCAACACCAAGATGTGTATTAATACTAGCATAACGTGCAGTTCCCGTTAAATTCTTATTCTCTCTGTAGGGAATGTGCAGGTGGGTGCGTGAGTCGCGGTACTTTTTAGCGAGACCGAAATCGATGATATTTACTTGGTTTCCTCTCTTTCCGATGCCCATGACAAAGTTATCGGGTTTGATATCACGATGAATAAAGTTTTTGGAATGAACATATTCGATACGGGAGAGCTTTTTATTTTAAGGAGGTTAGAAAAAGGGTTGGTTCAAATTACTAAAAAAAAAAATGCTTTTTTTTTACCATTTGATCTGCCAATAAAAGTACGGTTTTTAAAGAGAATTTACGATTGCAGAAATTAAATAAATCTTCAAGTGAAGCTAAATAGGATATTAGATGTTTGCATAATGATAAAAAGAGGGAGACACTTACGTCCCAAGAGATCCATGACCATTGCATAATAATCACACTCAACTCCAAACCAGCGTACAAAGGGAACTCCTACTCCGCCTGCTAACGATTTGTATACTTTGGCTTCGTATTCAAGCTGAGGATGTCTGGCTTTGACTGATTCTAGCTTGATGGCTACTTCTTCTTCTGATACCATGTTGGTGCCTTGAGTAATAATAATGAAATAATTAGTTGGTTGCTAAGCAACATAAAACAAAAAAAAATAAATAAAAAACAAGTACCGAGATAGATGTCGCCAAAGGAGCCAGAGCCAATCTTTCTACCAATTCTGAATTTATTGGCAACTCGTAAATCCATGGATGAAGACCCCATTGAGTTGAATAGCAGGAATACTAATTTTAAATAATTTTAATGAAAGAAAAAAGAAAAGAGAATGCAGTAGATTTAAAGAAGAAGAAGAGAGAAAAAAAAGAAAAGGAAAAAAAATAATAATAAATAAATGAAAAAAAAAAACAGTTGACTGGGTTTAAAACAGACTTCTTTTCCCCCATGAATTCCTCATCAAAAAGAAGATCTGTCTATCAAAAAAAAAAAAAAAATGAAAAAAAGATAATTTCCCTTTTGAAATACTTTTTTTTTTTTTATACAACTTTTATTTCACTGTTTTATTATTGATCCTTTTATAGATACACTCTTTCGCATTACTTTCATTTCCATCCTCTTCCCCCCCCCCTTTTTTTTGTATCCTTTTTTCTCCCTTCTTTTTTTTATATATATTTCTTTCCCCCCCCCCCCAAAATGATTTTAAGGTCATTGATTGTTTTTGGTTCAAAATGAAATTTTAATATATAAACAATACAGAATGTTATATATGGAGTTCATTATGTAATGTACATTCAACAGTAGTCATATCGTAGAGCCAAAAGGCTGTTTTAGAATTTAGATATATTGATATAATTCAACACATGTGACAAATACTGTAACCTGAAAAGCATGGTTTTACCATGTGAACAAATAAAGTCAAAACATACAAATGCCATATTGTTACTCTATATATTTTGCATTAAAAAAAAAACAAAAACAAAACCATGATCTTTCTTTTTAATTAAAATCTATAAATATTATTTATTATAAAGGTATCATATGTAATGTCCATATACATAAAGGCTTTTTTTTTTTAAGCAGCTAATGACTGCTCCAATACAAGTGCCTTATAAAGACCATCCAACTTTAACAGCTCCCAATGAGTTCCTTGTTCTGCTACCACACCATCCTTGATAACACAGATCAAATCGGCATTCTGGATAGTCGAGAGTCGATGCGCGATGGTCACCGTGGTACGATTGCCCCTCTCAATGATATTATCCAGCGCAGCCTGTACCACCTTTTCCGAGTCACTGTCAAGCGCAGAGGTGGCCTCATCCAGGAGAAGCAAGGTGGGCTTTCGGATCAGTGCACGGGCAATGGCAATACGCTGCTTTTGACCGCCAGAGAGCTGGGAGCCCTTGTCACCCACACGGGTACCGTAGCCCTCGGGGAGGCTTACAATAAAGTCATGGATGTTGGCTGACTTGCAGGCCTCTTCGATCTGGGCCTGGGTGGCCACACCGTGGATCAAGTCGTCCATACCGAAACGGATATTCTCACCAATGGACATGTCAAAGAGGACGGGTTCCTGGCCTACCAACGCCATGTGGGCACGGAGGTTGCGTAGGGAGAAGGCGGTGACGTCCTGGTCGTCGAGCGAGATCTGGCCCTTGAAGGGATCGTACCAGCGTTCAAGCATACCAATGGTGGTGGATTTGCCGCAACCAGAGGGTCCGACCAATGCCACCGTCTTACCGGCCTCGCCGTGGAGATTGAATTGGCCGTTAAAGATCTTGTTATCGGGACGGGCAGGGTAGGCAAATCCTACATTGTTAAATTCGACGGCACCTTCGAGTGAACCCACAGGTGGCTCCTTGCCTTCGAGTTCTGGGTCAATCTCGGAGCGACGGTCAATGATTTCAAAGATGGAAATGGCAGCGTATTTGGCTTTGGGGAAGGCCTGTGTGAAGGTCGTGCCTCTACCAACGGATTGGGATGCCATCATGATCTAATTGGACAGATAAAAAGAAGTAAATAAAAAGAGTAGTATTTAGAAGAATTTGTCAAAACTTACTGTCATCATGGCGGTATACATCTGTTGAAAATCAATCATACCATCAGAAATAAATCGAATACCAGCATAAAAGGCTACTGCACTTGTATACATGGTGATACCCTTGAGGAGTGCATAGGCAATGGAGGAGAGGTAAGCCTTACGAACAGCCAGATGATGAGGTCGAGCATTGGCCTTGGCATAACGGTCCTCAAAGAAGGCTTGACGGTTCAGGGTGGTGACGGTACGGATTTCCTTGATAGCCTCACCGGCGACTTCACCACATTGGGCATTGGCCTTTTTGTTACTATCTTCATAGCCCTTGGCCACACGGGAGTCATAAGAGGTGGCAGCAATGATGAAGGGAACCATACAGAGTACAACAAGGGTAAGAGCCCAAGAGTGAGCAAATGCAATAATAAGACCTATTTTTTTAGAATAAAAAAGGTAAGTGATCTGAGCTAACTTTTTTTTTTTTTTTTGAAAATTCTTACCAACAATACTAGTGACAAGCACCTGAAAGACATCTCCCCACACCTTTGTAATCAATTCATTCACATTTCTAGCATCCACCGCCAATTTGGCTGTCAAGGAACCTGTATGATTCTCATCATGATCAAAGTAGCCGACCTCCTGTTTGATATACTGACGGAAGAGAACCGAGCGAAGACGTCGCGAGTAGCGTTCACCAGCCACCTCAAATGAAGCTGTCTGCAAGGCCATACCGATAAAGGCTGCGATACCAATGACCACAAATATGAATGCATAGAGATTGACACCCCTGAAGGGTCCTGGGTTCAGGTCACTACCGGGGACAATAAGGGTGGTGATGACCTTGGAAAAGACAAATGCATAGACGGGGAAGATGGCACCCGAGATACCGGCACCAACGAGTCCCACCAGGAGGAGTGGCCACTCGGGTTTCATGTCAAACACCACACGGCGGACGGGGGCGTTCTGGAGCTGGAGACGTTTCTTTTCGGCCTTGGCCTGGGCAATTTTGAGTTGATAGACATCGGCACCGTCCAACGTGGTGATCACCACACCGTCCTTGCGAACCTCGCCATCGCTGTCCAGGGAGAGAGCATCGGGGTCGTTGGCCAAGGAGTCCAAGGTCTTGTTGGTCTCCATCTTGACCAGTAAGGCACGGTCCTCTTCTTCGGCAGAGGTGATGGCGGGGGGGTTATCCAATGTGGAGCTGGCTTCCTGGATCATGGCAATCTCTTGCTTTTTGACGAGATCGGCATAGATACCATCGTGAAGGAGGAGTTCTTGGTGGGTGCCGCGTTCGACCAGTTCACCATGGTCCATCACTACAATCAAATCGGCGTTACGGATGGTGGAGAGACGATGGGCAATCACAATAGTGGTACGATTGGCAGAGGCAGCATCCAATGCGTGCTGAACGAGACGTTCAGATTGGGTATCAAGAGCAGATGTAGCCTTTATTAGAGAGAAAAAGTTTTTTTTTTTTTAGTATTTTTTTTTTTTTGAAATAGTTATGAATGGATCATCTTTTTTTTTTTTCTTACCTCATCCAAAAGAAGAATCGAAGGATTCTTTAAAATAGCACGTGCAATAGCGATTCTCTGTTTTTGACCACCAGAGAGCATACCACCCTGATCACCAACCAAGGTATCATAACCATCGGGCAATTTAGAGACAAAGGAATGACAGTTGGCCTCGGTACAGGCGCGGATAAGGTCCTCTTCCGTGACATGCATCCCCTCTGGTACACCCAAGAGCAGATTTTGACGGATCGACATGTTGAACAGGACAGGTTCTTGGCTCACAACACCCATCTGAGAACGTAACCAGGAGATATCAAGCTGCTTGAGGTCGTGACCGTCCAGACAGACCTGGCCCTGGATAGGATCATAGAAGCGCTGCAAGAGTTGAACAGAGGTAGACTTGCCAGAACCAGAGGGTCCCACAAAGGCGACGGTCTGACCCGGCTTGATGACCAAATCAAGGTTCTTGAGGATGGTTATATCAGGACGAGTAGGATAATGAAACTTGACATTCTTGAACTCGATACGGCCCTCCAATTGGGTAGGAACAATACCACCGGTGGCCTGCTTGTTGATTTCGGGAACACGATCAATGGTCTCAAAGATCTTATAGGCTGCACCGGCAGCACTCGACACTGCAGACAGGTTGGGTGGAAGCATGTTGAGCGACATGGTACCCATCATCATGGCATAGAAGGCCACCATGACGGTAGCACCATTCATCTTGCCCTCACGGATCAGAGAGGCACCGTACCAGAAGGCCAAACCAAACGTGGAGAAAAGCACCAACATAAATGAACCAAAGCCTGCGCCTGAGATCGCACCTCGCTTCATACCGGCCTTCATGGCACGATCCAATTTTGTATCATAGATCTGGGCAAAACGCTCCTGGAGGGAGAAGGAGTAGATGGTGCGAATACCCGAAAACACTTGTTCAGCGACAGACCCGGCCTCAGCATAATCGTTCTGTGCACGCACAGTATACTTGGAGACAAGACGGCTCATGACACCGCCCACCATCAGCATAACGGGGATTGTTGCTAACATGACGACGGCCAGATTCCAGCCCTTGACAAAGGCTACCACGATGCCTGCAATAAACTGGGCTACACAGGTAATAAAGAGTCCAAATTTCTCAGAGATGCCGTCCTGGATGATCTGGGTATCGGAGGCCAGGCGTGTTGTGAGGGAACCATCATTGGCCTTATCAAACCACGACATGTCCTGATGCATGATAGAGTTCATGTAGGCCTTTCTGATACGGGCTGCCTGGTTCTCACCGGTCAGGACCCAAAAGCAGTTGGAGACGTACGAGGCCACGAGGATACCAGTGCCCATATAGACAAAGATCAGGATAACAGGCATTGTTGCATCAAGCAACTCGGAGGGCTGATTGAGCTTCTCAGAGAGGCTGTTCAGGATGGAACCCATAAAGATGATGGAGATGGGGGTTAATGCACCTGTACCGGCTGAACAGATGGCGGCAATGAATATCAGAATCCTATCGGTGGTGCTTGCAAATCGAAATAGTTGGAGGATGGGCACCGTTTTTTTGGGCTGTTTATTTTTTCGACTGAAAAGTCCCTTTTTTCGTTTCTCATCTATTTCTTGTGAAGTGTATTGTTTTTCGTCGTGTTCTTTCATTAGATAAAACTATTTTTAAAAAGAGAAAAGAAAAAGAAAGAAAGAAAGAAAGAAAGAAAGAGTGTATGGTATCTATAAATGTAATAATAATAAAAAAGAAAAGCGATAAAAAGTAAAAATGCAACTCTTTTTATATGTAGTTGGTATAGAATTGTGATACGACAATACTCGTTTTTTCTTTTTCATCATGTCTATTTTTTTGTTTTAATAGAACACTTTCTGAAGATCAAAAACGGTAGGTGATTTTGGTACCTGAAAAGGAAATTCTATTATTCTATTTTTTAATTTTTTTTGCAAACACCTTTAGTGTTGAAATTGATAGGTGTCGGAGATAAACTGTTAGGGAATAGGTGCCGAGAACATGATCTCGATAAGTAAGGGGTGCCGAAATGAAATAGCACTCTAAACTATTTGATTTAAGCACTTTTATCAATAAAAGTTAAAGTCAATTTATCATTTTTTAAAAGTTAGTTTTGATCTAAAAAAAAGTTGCTCTTAAAATATAAAAAGAAAAGCGTAGTTATTGATCAACATTTTTTGTAGCAGAATTGACAAGAACTATATTTAATAGAAAATATGTCCAATCGAGGCAACTGGAAAAACAAAATAACCATATCCAATCAAAAGTATGCATATCAATTTAAATGATGCATCCGGGTATCTGGGATAACTTTAAGCGAAAAAAAAAAAAGCTTTTCTCAACGCCAACACGAGAGGTAAATTTATTTGAAACAAAACGTCATCTCTTCTTTTTGATATTATTAAAAAAAAAAAAAAAAAGTTTATTTTATAGAAAAAGGAATGATAATTAGGAGTGCCGAAAGCTAAATACACATAAATTTCAAGCTCAGTTTGATTGAATGCTACGTCTTTAAAGAGTTCTTATTTTATCTGAGTTGTTCAAAAGATCGTATCGGCATGAGCCAATAAAATATGGAACTCTCTTTTTTTATTGTATCTCTTTTCCCTCTCTCTCTCTCTCTTTAAAAAAGCATTGAATGCGATAATAACAATCGATTTAGTTCATTTAACTAGTTCTTCACATGATATTAATTAGTGTAGTGAATATAAAGCATCATTTTAATGTCATTGTTGTGTACTTATTTGGAACTCTCATTCCAGAAAATGAAATTTCTAAAAGGAGAAGAGAGAAACAAACTAGTAGAGGAAATGGATAGTTTAATAGTACTGAATTCGTTAAATGAAACACAGATATTTAACCTCATGAATGAAGAGGAAGATCTATTCAAGATGATTCAAATTGAACCACAGGAAGAGCAACAGCAAATAAATACCATCGAGAGATAAACATCAAAGCAATTGATTTTCGTTTTAAAGTAACAATTGAGATACCGAGAGGAAACTATAAAATCGTTAAGACAGGCAATTAGGATATTTCACGCTCTCTTACAGTCAAGGGACAATGAGATCAGTACATTGAAGAAGAATTGTGAATTGAAAAAGGAAATTGGGGAGTAAAGATATGAAAAGGAAAGAAATACAAGGTCAATAAGTCTAGAAGGCGATAATAACAATACTGAATTTGGCAACCAAGAAGAAGATGATTTAAATAATATCTCGATAAAAACAGGGGAGATTGATGCTATGCAATGTCAAGTGTTAAATGCCCAATCATACATAACTGTATAATATGTACCATTACGTATGCATTGGTCTGCAAAATACATTATTTATTGTTAGTAATAATCAACCACCATCATACTTTAAAAAAAACCATGCAGAAAGACTGATGTGTTGCTATGGTTTATTTCTTTTATAATAGCGCAAACCTTTTCAAAATCAATAAATGGTTGTGTTTTCAAAAATGTCCGAGTTTTTAGCTAATCGGTACTGATCATGGTGTAGTAATTACTTATGATAGAGATCCTCATTCAAGATGATGACCTGTTCGTGGTGGTCAGTGTGAATTGTCTGTTTCAACTTGCTAAAAGTTAAAATACCGACCAATTTTGAAAGGTATTTCCTCCTCGAAAAATAGGTTTATAAAAAAGTTGATCGGCAAGAATTGTTCTTAAAGGTCTTCTTAACAATACTTGTAGATGATTTTTTTAAAAAAAAAATTTTTTTAGGGGACTAAATATATCTTGAAAATCATGAATTTCGCGATTTAGATCATTTGAATATCAAGCATAGTATCTTCTAGTAGTACACGCAGCCATTTCCGTCTTTTTGGCGCAAGTGCTATCGGTATGTTGTCATTGATGATGTGACCAATGGGTTTGTTTTATCTAATACTGTGTACAAGACTTACAAAAACTGCTTCTGTTAAGAGTTGGATTGGGAATGGTGTAATTGGGACCATCCAAATATCGTAAATAGTATTCGATTCCACTTGTGTGTGATATATTTGTTCTTATTGAAGAAAGGCATATGGTGATTTTTCCATTGACAATACAATGACTTAGCGTGGTTGCTTGCTCTGGAGTGCAGCGGTTTATACCGTTAATAGGTTGATTATGTGACAAGAGAATGCGATGGTTTGGATCAAGAGTATACCTTTGGTAGATAAAATACGCTGTGGTATAGAGCATGTTTACCATTAACGAAGCTTGCTTCATACACATTCCATTATTATCGATATTATCAACCAATGCTTTTATTTCTTGAAGCGTATATGTTGTCGTAGGATGAGTGAGTCACAAATACCTCTCGTTGTGGATTCTTCTTATATTCGTCATAATGTTTAGCAGCTGTGGTACCGGCTATCTTGTTCCTGTTGTTCCTTGTTGTGTTTCTAATATTGCTTAAAAGCAGAGTATTTTTACAGTCGTCATCTTTTTTTTTTTTTTATTGTGATATTTCTCGTTTGACTTTGCGTTCTAACCATTTGTTTTAACATATTAGAACTCAGTTTTTGATGTTTCATCTTTGATTAGAGAAACGAAGAGACGAGGAGTTACTTTTCACTTGAGAATAATAGAAAAATATTGATTTACAAACACTCTGCTATATAATCGATCAGGTGACTATTAAAAGTCATCTTATTTGTAAATGCATAAGTATGCAACAAAAAAAAACACCTTCTTTGTTTGCCAGAGTGATTGGCTAAGTTGCATAAAGTCAATCTGTTTGGTTTTTCAAAGAAAATCAGACTTTTTATCAATCCATTTGTTTAAATACAGTGCTATTCAGATACAAGAACCTTTCAGCCTGTCACTAAGTACTTGTGTCATCGCTGCCTTTTAATTCATTGTCATTCCACTCCTTCCTGTAGAAGTAATAGCATCTTTACTTTATCAAAATGGTGCATAGCCTAAACATCTTATTACAACCCTGCTAACCGCTATATTTTATTAAATTTATAATCGCATCGTTTGATCGAGGTTGTAGCTGAGCTACTAAGATGCCATCTACAGACAGCGCCTTAATAAACTTTATCGCTACAAGTAAATAGAACCATGTAGACATTACTGATGGATTTAAGAGCTTCCTCACAAACATGACGGCAAATAAATCAAATATCGAGACGATAAAAATATCTATACTCACACAACCTTCCATTTCGTATTGGTGTTCTTTTGTAATAGCTTGGTGTTTCTAGCGTTTCAGAAATGTTTAAGGACTTTGATTATGGTTATGAATGATATGGCAATGGCCATTAATACTATATATTTATATTTATTATCAACTATTATTTTATTACTTTCCCAACAATGAAGATAAAAAAAACGTATATGCAAAAAAAAAAAGATAAATAAATAAATAAAGCTCTCAAAAATAATAAATTACATCACTATTGCACTATTTTTTTGGATCAAGACGTTCCTGTTGAGTTGGAAGCAGATGCCAATTGAGACATAGGGGATGCAGTATCTGGATAGAAATAGAAACTGATTGCTATAACAATATAAATCGCAAATAACATAAATCCCTCTAACCAATTGCTTTCACCATCCTGAATAGTATATAAACCAAAATTAGAATTTTTTAAATTTCTTCAAATATGTAAACATAAAACACTTACCATGATCAGGTAATTCACCATAATTACAGCAATAAAAAGAATGGCGGTCTCATAAATATTAAACAACAAACTCATATTTACATTCATTCCCCAACCAATAATAACCATTAGAGGAGTAACAAAGAGTGCTATTTGCATACTACTACCAACAGCAACTCCTAAAGCCAAATCCATCTATATTGTTGTATATAAGTGTATGAGGACAACAACAACAAAAATTACAATGAATTTACCTTATCCTTTAATGCTACGGTTACTGCAGTAAGATGTTCAGCGGCATTTCCTATATTTGATTTTAGCTATGTATTCCATTGTTATATTTCTTTCTTTAAATATTACCAACGATAGGGATCAAGATCAATCCTACAAAAGTTTCACTAATATTCCAAATTGTAGTGACATCCTCAATCGCCGCCACCAGAAACTCAGCGTTTACACCAACTAGGGCTGTAACTACTAAAAGACTTTTTATATTTCTCAGTTTTAAACGCATACACATAAACCAGACCTTTGTTTTACTTACAGAACTACTGCCATCCAAGCTGGTAACTGTGGCTCCTCCTCCTCCTCGTCGTCGTCCTCTAAAAGTTGATCTTCAATTTGGGCTCTATCAGTGGCTTCCTCTTCATCTCTTTGTTTTTCATCTTCCGTTGGTGCAACGAACTATATATATAAAAACGGAATGGTTATTTAAAAAGGCAAAAGTCATTTTTTTTACCATATTAGTCTCTTTTTTCTTTTTACCAAGTAGTTGTGTGTTCTCAGCTATTTTAAAATAAAAAGTAACACAAAAAAAAACAGCAATACGTTTTAGCAAACCTATAATCATAAATCATTTAACAAAAGACAATATGAAAAATCTTACCTGAAATAAAAGATATGACATATAAATGACAAGTAAAATAATTGAAGTTGCTCTTGAAATATTTAATATATCCTGCTGATAAACTAATTTTTGTTGATCCGACATTGTATCTTGCGCTTGACTGACAGAAGCATAAAAAGAGGCGGGTATTAATAGTGATGCCACAGATATGAAGAGCAGCGAAGCTGACGTCTGTGCAACCGTTTTATTAAATTTTTGGACCTTATGGTAATATCCGCCGCCCCAAAAGCACATCCCGAGTACCAATAACAAATTGGATAAAATAGAACCGAGCATCGATGACTGAACCACGATCACCAAGCCCTCTGTAAGTGAAAGAATACTGATGATCAGCTCGACAGCATTTCCAAAAGTTGCATTCAGTAAACCACCTATAATCTAAAAAAGAATTTGACATAAAAAAGTGTGAATATGCATCAATAGATATGTATGAATTTCTTTTTTTTTTTTCTGCTTACTTCTCCTGTTCTTAGAGCGATATCTTCTGTTGCAAAGCCTAATAATTTTGCAAGCGGTATAATAGCCAAGAAATTCAAAATAAAAGTAATAGTGGGACTCCAAACATAATGAGATGCTATTCCAAAAGGAACAAATATAACCATCACATTGATATATGATGATTTGACAATGGCCATCAAACCTTGTCTAACGCTAATAGGCTTTTTTACAGAGTGAATAGATGTATTCGATTTTTGTCGAATTTCTTCCATTATTATATTAATTATAAGTATAAGGTAAAAAAGAGGTGATCTTCTCAAGTTTCATTTTTTTTTTTTTTTTAAGCCATTTAAATCATTCAGTGACTTTGTTCTTGTAACACAATGGTCTATATTTTGATAATGTTTACCAAAATGGTTTAGGAAAAGTGGGCTTTTTTAAATTATTGTGTATTGTTCTATATACTTCATCTCCTGCAAAAAAAGAAAAATTAAAAGAAGAAAAAGTCATCATAAATGAATGTGTATTGAAAAAATATTTTAGAAACATTCTACTCCTTCACCAAGTCAGTAAA
>MU622434.1:26896-80015 GCA_025399235.1 Backusella circina FSU 941
TTTTTTATGATAGTTTACCAAGTCAATATAAACTCTCAGCTGATCCACTTTCGGTCCAGTGTCGGTCTACTGTTACACGAGACCATTATAAATATATAAAAAGGTATGTATTTACACTGAGAAATGGAGTTCTCTGCTTTTTCTTTCTTTTTGGTTCTTATGCCTCCTTTTTTTTTTTACAGATGAGTGAAGCCAGTTTATGGCACTAAATATTGTCAAGTAATCAGATATACGTATTCGTATTAATAGCAAGCAGCGTTTTCTCTGTCGCACAGTGAATGATATAATGTTTACTTGAATTGGACCTGGTAACGAATTCTTTCTTGGCTCATATTCTTTGTAAATATGGTACAAATACACGCTTTAAGACCTTACGTACAACAAAGTAATTCATAGCATAATGTTATTGTATTGGATCATCAGTTTCGGGTTCCCTGTTTTCAATAATAGAGGTCCTATATACATGCCTTATATCAGATGATTTGCTTGGTATAAATCATAATCAATGCTTATTGAAGTCCCACAAAATTTAAAATTTAAAATTAAAACAAGAAAAATGTCATTTCCGTGAGTGTGTCGTCAGTGTATCTAAGATTTAGCACCGAATCTTCAGTATTTCCCAAAATGTTTAACTGTTTATAAACTTAAAAAAAAACATTACGCCTTATACATAAGACATTTCAATAATAATACATCATCTTATTTTCTCAAAAAAAAAATAAAGCTTCAGTACCTTTCTCTTATAAAAATATTAAAGGATCTATCATTCAATTGGATATACGCTACAGGATTATCGAGTGTAATTGAATTCAATGACCTTTATCAAGCTGTACACTCCAAGAGTAATCATGTTATAGTTGAAAACCGTGATCTAATAGCAAAAGAAAAAGAGAGAGAAAGGGGTGGAGAGAAAAAATAGAAAAGATGAACTATTTTTAGATGGAGATAATGAAAATAGATCGACAGACAGCATTTGAGCAAAAAATAAATCGATCATTGTCATCGACTTGTTCCAGTGTGGTATGTTAAGAATTGTATGCAGTTATGGGTTCTTACTTGAAATATACTTTACTAGTAGTATGAGAGCATGTTACGTTATTCAGATTAGCCATCAATGGCAAAAACACACAACCTCAAGGGCATATTGTTAAAAAAATAAAGTATATCCCATTATGTCAATAGCATATCATATTTTTTTTTTACCTGTAATGATGCATCAAAAGTAAGATGAAACACGTTTGGATCCCAAACTCAGAAATACCAACCATCAGTGATGTATCGTACTGACCAAAATCTAAGTGTTAGGGGACGGCATAAGATATACGCTTAATAGCTCTTTTTCTTTTTCTTTTTACCTTGCAGTGTGCAATTTTCTACGCATTGGATTAGTAATATTGATTTTCAGGATTTTCTATAATTAAATATTTTGCATTTAAGTTTATATAATCTAATATGAATATTTCATTGCAGCCAAATTACACATCTTAACCTTTTCGGTACTTGTTCTATGACATGTTCATTGTGTCTATGGTATTTAAAATGCATTTTTATATATATTCGATACTCATTCTAACCCTTTCTCTCTCTTTTATTTCGAATGAACATTGATAGCTTTGCAAATATCACTTTTTAACTTTGTAAACAGGAAACACACTCCGACATTTGATTGTTACACGCACCATTACCATTCCTTCACACAAGCAATGCGAATGACTAAAGTTATCATTGGAGTTTGAAAAAAAAAGTTTATTTTACAAATATAAACTGCACCTTCTTTTTCCTTCCTTTTTTCTTTCGATCATTTTACTTTCTCCTTTAATAACCATGTCTGCGTAAAGTATTTCATTTTATTTTCGTTTATATAATATATATATAGGTTATAATAACAATAATAAAAATATAGACCAACCACCTTCCGTAAACTTCAAGCCTTCGAGATCGGCAATCAGTTTTCCAAGATTACCCGCATTGTCAATGTCGACTACAAGGACTTGGCCAGCAACTTGAAGCCTGGTCACGTTGTTGTCAAGAACTACCATGTCGGCATCAATGCCTCTGATGTTAACTTTACAAATGCTAAATATATTCCCAACATTAAGCCGTGAGTACATATTGCCTATAATACTGAAGCTACATAAATATATCCATATCTAACATGCCTATTCTAGTCCATTCGATGTTGGTTTTGAGGCTCTTGGTGAGATTGTTGCTGTTGGTCCCAATGTCTCCAAGGACAAGATTGGTACTTATGTCATTTATACGTAAGATGGGTTTTCTTATTTAGAGAAAATGGCATAGATGCTCATGACACTTTTATTATTATAGCCAATATGGTTCATTCACTGAATACATTGATATCGTTGTTAAGGCACTCACACCTATTCCTGTAAAGTATATTTTGAATAGGATGGAATGATTTACATTATGCTAATGATTCATTATTATTTATCAGAGTCTTCGCCCTGAATTCCTTGGTCTTTTGACCTCTGGTCTGACTGCCTCCATTGCATTGGAAGAAACTGGTCGCATGAAGTCTGGTGAAACTGTTTTGATTACAGCTGGTAATATAAAAAATAAAGAAGTGAATTCAACATGTACTAATGTTCGCTATTTGATTAGCTGCTGGCGGTGCTGGTCAGATTGCTGTTCAATTAGCCAAGTTGGCTGGTAACCACGTTATTGGTACCTGTTCTAGTGATGATAAGGTTCAAATGCTCAAGGAAATGGGATGTGATAGAGTTATCAACTATAAAAAGGAAGACTTCAAGACAGTCATGAAGAAGGAATATCCTCGTGGTGTTGATATTGTTTTTGAAAGTGTTGGTGGCAACTTTTTTGATATCTGCTTAAAGAGGTAATATAGATGATACATAACTGAGTAAAAGAAAGCATTGACTAATTCTATTCTATTCGTGATAATATTAACAGTCTCGCTGTTCGTGGTCGTCTTATTGTTATCGGTATGCTTGCCAGTTACACTGATGAAAAGGGCATGGCTGGTGATAATGTCAATACAATCAAGCTTCTTGGTACTTCCCGTTCAGTCTCCGGCTTCTTTATGCCTGATTACAGTGAACTTGCTCCTGCCCATATGGCCAAGATGATCAAGATGTTGAGTGAGGGTAAACTCAAGATTGAGATTGATACCTGTGGTTTGAGCGGTATTGAGAGTGTTGCAAAGGGTGTTGAATATCTTCACGCTGGAAAGAATAAGGGAAAGGTCGTCATTCCTCTTTATGAAAAGAAAAACTCTAAAATTTAAATTATTTATTATTAAAAAAAATCAGTTTCCATATTTTTTAACAATTTGAAGTGCATTTACGGGCCATTTTATCCGATTTTGTTTGATGTTCCTTTTCTGACCAAAAATAAGATTTCAAGTCACAACTCTTCACTCTTTTCTTCATATTTTTTTTTCAGCATATTAAATGACAACAGCAACAACAACAACTACTACAACAGCAAATGAGAACAAGGAAAACACGCTCTTATATGATGAAGACGAAAATGTACTATGCTATCATGGTCCTTTGATCTATGAAGCAAAAGTGAGTGAGAATCTAGGTGAAATGACTTGATACAACACGTACTAACAAGCCTTTTTTCGCTTTCAGGTACTTGAAAGAAAGTGGATGGAAGAAGGACCTGACTTTGTAGGACCACATTATTTTGTGCATTATAAAGGCTGGAAGAAAACGTAAGCTGTAAAGAGTATATTATGACGTATTCAATACTAAGTTTTATTTGTGTATTTAGCTGGGATGAATGGGTTCCTGAGTCACGCGTATTACACTTGAACAATGAAAATATAAAAATACAGGAAAGATTACTAAGTCTTTATCACGTTAAAAAGAAGGCAATTGGTGTTGAAACAACCTTAGGAAAGAGACGTAGAGGAGGAGAAGATGATGAGCCGAAACGTACAGAGAAGGAGTCGGATTATCTAGCACTACCTGAAATTAAGCTTGATATACCAAATTCATTAAAAAGTCAGCTTGTTGATGATTGGGAGAATATAACAAAGAACCAGCAACTAGTTACTCTACCAAGAGATACAAACATAAAGCATGTTCTCGCTCTTTACAAGAAGTTTAAAAAGGAGAATAAGGGCAACAAAGAACTGTAAGTTATTATTCTAATATATAATGAATTATTTATGTACTTTTCCCTTAATTGGAAATAGTAAAGAAGAATTACGTGAAGAAGTACTACACGGTTTATACAATTACTTTAACAAAACCCTGGGAACACTTTTACTATATCGATTTGAACGTCATCAATATGCCAACATTCGTCGTCAATATCCCGATAAAGAACTAGTTGAACTTTATGGAGCAGAGCACCTATTAAGACTCTTTGTACAAATTCCAAGCTTAATTGCCCATACAAACATGGACAGTGAAGCAGTTCATACACTTGTTAGTTATTTAACTGATATTTTAGGGTGAGAATAATATGTATAAAGATCATGAAAAGAAAAATAGAAACTAAATATTATTTTACATGATAGATTTATGCAGAAAAATCAAAAGCATTTATTTCCAAATAACTATGAAAATGCTCCTCCTGGTTATGCTAACATGACGAATAACTGTTAAAAGGAAAACCTTATTTAATATAAATCATAGTACAGTTAGAACGGTAAATTTTGTCACTTTGAGAAAATTAAATGTCCGTAACCAAAAAATAAATGTCGCAACAAGTTAAATCAAATTGACCTAAAAATGATATGTATTTTTTGACTTCAAAACGATTAAAGTGGTGTTTTATTATAACATTGAATGATTTGTCGTTTAGAATGACTGGCAAAGTTGTATAGAATTTCAGAAGGCATGGCATTACATGCCTCAGCAATTCTATCAGACAATTTTTCTTCAGTCAACAGTTTGTGGCGTTTCAATTTTCCTTTTAAGATTGCCCAAAACTGTTCAATTGGGTTTAATTCAGGCGAATATGGAGGCAGATACATCAGCTTATAGCCACGACTTTCGATTTTCCTCATCATCGGTTTTGATTTATGTATAGTTCAGTTATCCATCACCAAATAACTCCCTTTTAGATCTTCATTAAGATCCAAGATATCAAGCAGAACATTCACGAATTTGATAAAGTGCGCAGTTGTCGTACCTTTTGATATCGATTCTGAACTATCTTGCGCACTGCTTTCATTATTATCATCAACATACTCTATAGCTGGTTCTTCTATAATAAACTCATCTGTAGTACACTCCTGATCAGAAGTCACCGGCTTTTTTTGAAAATTTAATTTTTTTTTATGTGTCAAAATTAATAGCATATTTCAATCATTAATACTTGACAGTAAAAAATACTCCAAACGAGTTAATATTTTAAAGAGTGCTTTAGTAAGGTGTTTTAAGTAATTTTTTTTTTTTATTTAATTCAATACTTGGTGTGGCCACCATTAACTGCGATAACGGCGCGACACCGAGCAGGCATACTGGAAACCAAATTTTCCAAAATTATTGGTGGTATGCCATTCCAGATCTCTCTTATTGCAGCCTCAAGCTGGACAACATTACCAATATCAGTCCGTTTACTACGAAGCTTGTGGCTAATATATGCCCATAGATGCTCAATAGGATTAAGATCTGGGCTCTGTTGTGATATTTCAGCAAATTCACACTTAATTTAACAAAGATCAAAAGGTTTGATGAGATGAATGAGACTTTTATTATACCAAAAGAAATTAATATAAGAAAAGAAGTTAAGACCTCGAAGATAGATTATTTCCAAGAATATATCAGAATAAAAATTATTGCATCACAAGAGCTGAGTTGGTTTTGCCCTAGCCTTATATATACATTGACAAATTAGGTTTTGCATGAATAGTGATGGGATGTTTGATTTATAAACTATTAATAGGCAGATGTGGCTTCAGTAACATCATCTAATGCACTGACAGTATGAAGTCCTTTAGCTGATATCTGATATTGAATCATAACTAAAGGTACGAGTTGTTTTAATATATATTCTATATAAATGTTTATTACATTTATAAAAGAATATTATTAAATAGGTACAACTTCTACTATTGACATCTATCTTGAGTAATACTGAGAACAGTCTTTCATCAATAAGTTAGATTACATGTGATTTATCCTTATTAACGTAGTTCCATACCACAAGAGCTATGGATAAGACGGCTGTTGAGCAAAGACATCATAAACGATCCATGTCTCACCTCTATCATCAGCATACTATTATCTAATGATATTACATATATAATCAAACATGATATATTATAGATCAAGCTGTTCTGTCCTCTTAGATAAGGTAGCTAATCTTATCTAAGTTGATTCTATAATATATACTCTATTTGTCATAATGTTTTGGGTTTACTCTGACCTGTTTCTAAGGTACTGGTATTTACTGTGTGTTACTTCATAGTTTATCATTATTTAATCATATTGATTAAATAATGGATTTTATATATTTTTAAATCTTATCGATCCATCTTATTATTTGACATTTGTATGCCTTGTTATTTCTTATTCTAATGTTTTTATATCTCTTACGACCTTAAATACGACATCTGTGCCAGCCAGAAATCGAAGCTATCCACTTCACACCTGTTTTTCTTATACCACGTAGCATAAGCTCCAGTATGGCAAGGAGCGCCATCTTCTTGGAAAAGAAACTCTTTTCCGGTTCTCTGACTGAGATCTTCATACCAAGGGAGAAAGTTTTGGGACAAACAATCGACATATGCGTCTTGGTCAATCTTCCCAGTTAATGTAACCAGAGGGCCAAGTCCCCCGTGCCAAAAACAGTCCCAAAGCATAATGGAACCTTTTCCAAACTTGTGTGTCTCCATTATATGTTGCTCCAGATACCTTTCACCTTCTTTATGAACAACTCTGATGCCGCCATCGTTTCCTACAACCGTATACCTTGATTCATCTGACCAAACAACAGATTTCCACTGATCAGCAGTCCAATCGACTCTTTCCTGGCACCATCTAAGACGATTCGTCTTGTGTCTGTCACTCAAGGCTGGCTTCTTAGCAGGTGAGTAAGAACCAAAGCCCAGATCAAGCATTCTTCGTCTAAATGTGCTATAAGACAATTCCACCTGCAATGAATAGCTGATGTTGAGTGGTGATTGGCATGAAGGGTGCAGCACGAAATGCACGAGTCATGGCCGATTTCGATCTATCAGAGAATACCTTAGGTCTCCCTGGGCGTTTTTCTGGTACTTCTCCCTCTTGTTCCTTGTAAAGAAGTATGACGTCCTTAACTGTTGAAATTGGGATGTTCAAAATGGTGGAGATTTGACTCGCCTTCCCATTAAGCATGTGCATGCCGACAATTTGACCTCTAACAAAGCTAGAAAGCTGCTTTCTTTTGATAACTGCATTTGTTGTGTCTTCTAAAGCCTTTTTTTTTTTTTGTCAAAATATGTTTATTACACGTATTTTGGTTAAAGTAAAGCGTTCTATGATTTCTGATCAGGAGTGTATATAGGACTCGTCGGATGCAAGCGAAACTGAATTGATGGGGCCTTCAAGATTAATAAACCATACTCCTAATTTACCAAAGTTATTAATCACAGATATTGAAACCGTACAAGACAAGTGCTATATCGCCATGTCCAATATACCTTTGTCATCGATGCCACTCTCTTTGCGAGACGCTTTAAACAATAATCGTGCTGATCAAAAAGCTTTGCAAGGTCTAGGGAAGTTCCCTAATGTACTTAAACTGTTGAAAGATTTGATGGCTGGTGATGTACAATTTGAAAACTTTCCTCTGGATTTGTGGTGTTTCAAGAGTGAAGACTTGGCTTGGGGCTCGTTGGAGAGTAACTTTTTTTCGACAGTTGCTATCATTTTGACCGATTTCTGGGGATTATTCCAGAGGCTTGATTTCAACAAAAGCCATGAGAGGACCTTCTGGACAGAATACGTGTGATATTAACGAAGTATAATGAACAATAATGGAAAAAGACAAGAAGAAGTGAGTCTCTGGTTCTCGGTTTATTGTGTAAGAGTGAGAGAGAGCTCATGATAAATACTGGGATGTATAATATAAATATTAGATAGACTATAATGTAGTACAAGATCTTTTACAGATAGTAAAAGATCAGGTTGGTATATCAATAGTAGATGACATAGTCATACGAAGTATGACTATAACCGTCAAATACGACAATACGTTATACCGATCTTCAAGCATTTCTGTATCATGAACAAAGGGTTCATATTTAGCTGGTAAGTGGTTAGCATGTTAATTGGAATACGTTTGAAATATAATGACATTGTTAATATTATGCAAAAGGTGCGAATCAAAAATGCTTTCTCATGCCAACAGCCAAGTCATCCCAGGTAAATGTCTTTAACTTTGTAAAATCATTGGTATTTTTACTTATTTATTCTGTTTTTTAGAATGAATATGACAATCAAAAGGATGTCTTGAAAAAGTTACGTCAAGGGAACAACTTCCTGGACCATGTTGAGGAGAAGGATACGGTTCGCTATCAATTTGAAAATACGGATATTTTCGAATGAATTGTGTTGTATTTGTATATACTATTTATTATTGACCAAAACACTGTATATTTTTTTTCCCTTTTTTATTTTTACTTATTGAGCATTCTCTTTAAGCAAATATAGTCGCATCATCTACTATAAAATATAGAATCTCTCTCTAAACATGGGTTGTATATATATATTTGGATTTCTTATAGTGAATCTATTAAATCGCATTCTATGTTCTATATTAAAAATAACATAGCATGTGTGTAACAGGCGAGATAATATTTATGGCACTCTTTGGAGTAGGAAAAAGTATATATTAAGCTTTGACATAATAAAAAAAAAAAAAAAAGAAGCTTAGTGGCATTCAACCAATCAAACCTTAATTTGAGACATTGCATTTGGACTTTGGAATACAACACGGGCTTTTTTTTGCAAATACAAACGTGTTCATGTGAAAAATATAAAAATGTACTCAGATCTATTGAACTAGGTCATATATCTGACATTGTTGATGGACCACCACTATATAAAGAGAAAGGACACGATAAAAATGGATTAATGAGATATAAGTGTAGCAGAGGTACTAGTTCAGTAGAAGGCTCAGTTCACATGAATATAATCAGAAAATTCGCTTCGTACAATGCTGGACCTAGACTAACAGACATGGTGTTATCCGATTACCGTTTATACCACAACATTGATGTAAGTATTTTTCATCTCCAATTCACAAATGTTATTATAACTAAAATATTAACTTTATGCTATAATGTAGGTTGGCTCTAGGAATAGGCAAGGAAAAGTTCATCAAGGACATTACAGTCCATGGCTAACCTAGAACAAAGAGATGTCCTCTTTATAAATGAAAATTCAAAAATACCTATTTTTATAAAGTTTGCGGTTTTATGGTCAGATCAGTGCAGTGAAGATAATTCAATTGTTTATAAAACGCCTGAACAACTGAAAGCCCATTTTAATATTTTGGAGGATAGAAAAAAATATGGTGAAAGTGTTAGAATGAATTTCGAAACAGTTCGCGCAGTGCGTCGTGTTGCCCAGGACGAAAGCAGATTTTCCACATCGATTCTTGCTTTACCAAATCCAGCTTTTGTACCTAAAATATATTCCCAGCCTCTTCCATTGGTTAATGACTATAATAGAGCTTTAAGACCGTTAGCACCAGCTATGTCTCCATTATCGCTAATACATTCTCTTTCTGCAGGTGAAAATTTGGATAATGATTCGAAAGAAGCTAAAAAGCCAAGAAAAGCAAGAACATGCAAATTATGTGAAGATGATGAGTGTCCTGGATGATCAAAACAAAAATTATGCAAAAAAAAGTGCGGTCTTTGTAAAAAAGAAGAGTGTCCTGGAAGATATATGGGACCACCTTGTGAAACAAACACATCACAAGCATAGATATTTTTATGTTTTTTTACTATTCTTTTATATGCTTTATACTTCAATGGAGAAAACGATGGAGGAGTTAAAATTGGAAATTGATCACTCAAAATAAAACTAAACTTGGTTGAAGAAAAGTTGGAAGCAGTCCAACTAGAGAAAAGAAAAAATAACGAAGATAGCCCTTAAAAGCAGATATAATACCAAGAATCAGAAAAACAATCCATCACTTCAAACATGTAAATTAAAAGTAGTACTTACCTTCACATTAATTCATTTCACTTACTATGAATAAACAAAAAATAATAATATTATGATATACAATTGAATTTGCCCATAATTATAATAACTATTATTTCTCCCTTTTGAATTTCACAGAGACTCTTCTTAAAAAAAGAGTAATACTATACTTCAAATTCAAATTTATTATTTTATTTTGTAACAAAAAAGGATATTTAATATTTATGATATATATGTAAAAGAAAAAGAAAAAGGGGAAACGTGCATATATAATCAAACATCTGTTTGATTATATAATGGGATGAGGATGTGGAGAATGTACAGAATTTTTTTTTTTTTTAAAAAAAAAGATAGATGTCTTTAAAAACGTCTAGACACAGAAAAAGGATCCAAATCCTCAAATAGATTCACAACCACCGGAAATGGAGTGGGCTTTGCACATTCCATTTTCTTAACTTCAGTAATCATGTTTTCGTCAACAGAGTTATCATCTACAGATGAAGCGGAACAGAATTCTAAATATAATATTAGTTTTTTTTTTTTTATGTAACAAATGTATATGTTTATTTACCTTGCCAAGGCTCTTCATCCACTGAAGAAGATGAACAGAATTCTAAATCATTTATAAGGTTTAGAATGTCATAAAAAAAATATAATTATGTTTTGTTTGGTTTTTTTTACCTTGCCATGGGTCATCCTCATCCTCATCTTCACTAGAAGATGATTCTTGGTTCATCAAATGCGTTGGCTGAGGGGCTGGGATACTTCTTATCGCCTGATAGATATCATCATACTTCGTTTCAGCTGCTTTTTTGGGACTAGAAAAGGAGAAATCCAACAATGATGTCTCTTTTTTGACTGGCTCTTCTGTACATATCGATTAGCATTTTTACTATTAATGTTTCTTATTTACTTTTTTACCTTTATTGATAAAAGTCATGGGTTTCATCGGTTGATAAGCGCTTGTTGGAGACAACACACTACCAGAGTATGCGACATTACCAAAAGATTTCTCAAGATGAAGACCAGACAATTCGGACATGATATTACTGAAAGCATTGTTTGTGTGTGTAACAGTGGGTGGCGGGGCTGAAAATCTTGCGCATTTGGCAGGTGGTACTATATATGGACATTTAGTAATTCCTTCCTTAAAAATAGAATTTAGAAAATCAAAAGGTTATTATTATTACCTGGCTGAATAATATTACTATAGTTGATCTTGCTTGAAGGCTAAGTGGAAAAAAAGGATGTTAGTTAACTGGGGAGGATAGTCATATTATTTTTCTTTTTTACAAGCTCTTCAGAACGTCTGGTTTGTTGCTGCGGCTGCTGTTGCTGTTGATATTGCTGTTGACTATATTGCTGTTGCTGATAACTCACATTCGTAGTTTTCTCTTCAACATCGATTGAAAGTAAGTCAGTCGTATTCAAAAGATTAGTCGCATCATCCACTACCACTTTAGGTTCCTTTTGCTCAGTGATAACATTGCGCGTAGGAGGAGGAGGCACCATCATGGTCATAGGTTCAGCGACAGGCGTGATAGGCTCATGATTAGAGTGAGAAGATCTGAAAGAACTTGTAGAATGGGTAGGTGAAGGTGCAGGAGAAACAAAATCAATGTTTTCATTCTCTTCTGTAGAAGTTACCGTCATGGAAACCGGAGAGCTTGGAGGTGTCACCTCCTCACCTTCCTGATTCTTGCTCTTTAATGAGCGTTTCGTAAGGCTAAAACTGCTGAAGAATTTAGAAGGATTCAAAGTAAATCTAGAGGACGAGACTGAGCTGCTACTCTTTGTAGCTTCAGGTGTAAGATCTTCGATTATCTCTTCTTCAATCTGGTTGTTAATTTCAAGTTCCTGTTCTTCATCATCGTCAATAAGACGAAGACGTGAGAAACCTTGATCGACCTTTGAGCGATACTTGGTCTCAATAGGTAAACCATCCTATATGAATGTATGAGTTTATGTTTAGTTTATTAAATCTCATAATTACCTCTGTAAATGACTTTGAAACACGGTCCTTGGTTTTCTGTTGATGATTTTCATAAAGTACATTATCGAGCCATTTCTTTTCAAAATATTTTTGGACCATAAAATTACGGACATCATCATCTTGAGTGGGCTCCTCTCCTTCGAGTACGTAGCTACTCAACCAAATTTTTCGGGCCACTTCATTGCCGCCATATTGCAGTTCGACAACCTCGGCACCAGTAAATTTACCAGAAGATGCCAATCTTGCACGGAAACCGATTTCACGTCTGTTTTATGTATATTAGTATTTGGAATATTTTATCTGAGAAGGAAAACTTACACTAAACAAGCACATCTCGTACAGATAAAGGTTTGTAGATTGGTGTTTACAAATGTTGGATTCTACAATTAATGTTAATATTACAAAGATTTGAAATCATGTCTCTTTTTTTTTTTGTTTTTTTTACCTTTGCAGGACAATCAAAACATTTCTTATTCGCCTTGGATCGGAGTAAACTCTGTACTTTCCTGCATTATAAAGAAATTAATATCTTGCATAAAAATGAAGAATATTCCATTACTTTTGAACAGCTTTGTCTTTCTTCTTAGCAAGGAGCAACGACATGGTTATATATTTTTTGTTTATTAAAGAAAAAAAAACAATAAACAAAAAGAAAACATAAATGGGCTCAGTTTTATAGCTTTCTGAAGGATGTGGCTTATTTAAGTTTTATATATTATTTTTGGACATACTTCAATATGATTAAGTTCACTATTTGCTATTTTCATCATGATGTGAGTCATAAAATATATGATTTCTCACTTCGCTTCATTATTCTCTCTCTTTCTCTCTCTCCTTGTGTTTAAACGTTGAAAAGGCCAGTCATCCTGATTTTGTTTATAGAAAATGGCTCATTTTTTTTAAAGGATTTGATTTGTTACCATATTTCCAATTTAGGCAAGACATGTGTACATCTTCTTTTCCATCAAATATTTATAACAATTAAAACAAACAGAGTAGAATTTACGAGAAAATGGACTATGGTGTTTCTACTATTAAAAATAGATTTCATATTCCCTTTGTCTTTTGTATATTATTGAATCTCCCGATTACAAGCTCTTCAAAAAAAAAGCTTCAGCCACAGCTAAGCTTAATATGGTAATTCTAACAAAAATGAAGGTAGTTATTATAAATTTGGTATCATTTCTATTATATTTTGGAAAGATAATTAAATGAATAGTTATGTGAAAAATACCATACTTTATAAATCAAATTGAAATATGGGCTTAGTTTTTCTGTTACTATGTATTATTTTTTAACATCCCATTAACTGTAAAATGAACATTTTTTAAAAGAAGAGTACGGAAAAGGGACCGAAAGGGATGAAATGATATAAAGTGAAGAAAATAGAAATAGTATGGAATATATATATATATACATAATACAAATGACAATATAAATCAATACAATTATATACGATGATCCGACCATTTTAAATCAAGATGTAGTTTTTTTTTCTCGAAATTCCAATGGTTGAAGTCGGTGGCACAAATAAACATTGATACAGTTTTTTAAAATGTTTGTTTTTAGTTGTCTTTTTTTTGACATTGCTCGTGAAAAGAGAAAGAGATGGAGGAAGCGTCGTTTTTGCTCTAGTTTTATTTTTAGTTTATCCATCTATAGTGTTTCTCTCTCTCTCTCTCTCTCTCTCTCTCTCTCCAAAGTTGACACATACTTCTAATCTTTTTTTTTTTGCTTTTTGCTTCCTGAATTCATGTGATATTGCTCAGTAGACGAAAAAAAAAAAAAAACATTTTTTTCATATCGCCAGTATTTATAAAAATCACTAATCACAAGGGTTTTTGAAATAGTTTTCTCCATTTAAAAAATGATGAATAAGGTATTAATTTATTGTATCAAAAGATATATTTGTTTTGAGTGTTATTTTTAGCTGGAATAGAAAAATCCAAATGTAAAATGATATAAGGAGGGACTGGAAAGAAACATAATAAGAAGAATTTTGATTTTACTAGCAAACCCTCCTCTCTTCTCGTAAGATGGTTCACTTGGTGTTCAGATCTGATAATATATCTTTATACGACTTTGCGCTCAAGAAAAGATACATATAGAAAATGGGATTGCACATTGTCATCCCGAGGTAAACAAAGAAGAAATGAAGCACATGTTGCGATTCTTATCTGATCAATTCGATTTGAATTACAATTGAAAGTAAGAGAGAGCATGTCGCGTTGTTTCGGATGTGCTTATATAGTTCTTTTGTTGGAGAAAGAAAACTTGAGTGTAACAGGGTACATATATATAAAAAAATCAAGGTTTGTATGAAATCACGCTATTGTTTTAACATTGAGGTATATAAATCTCTTTTAAACTCAATTGACTTGCAGAAAGTGTTATTTATCTGATCTCTAAATCAATCACCTTTTTTATATGATGGTATAACAGTAACATTGGCAGAAGAATGGGAATTCCAAACTTTTGGGTGTAATTCTTTGTTTGCTTGTTTCTCATCTTGAAGTCTTCTAACCTTTTTTTATTCTTTGCTATAACATATTTCAATTCAATCGCAATGCTTTATTCATTATTTGTAAAAACTACTTTAAGTTAAAATGAAGATTGAAGAGAATTGAAAAGAAATGAAAATTAAAAAGATATCTCCTTTTGTTTAACAACGGCAATATTTCCCCGCCCTTGTATAAATAAAAATAGATTGAGAAGAATAACTGAGAGTGTATTGAATTTTAAAACAAAAAAAGAGATAATCTGGAATGACAGAAAATCTCTGCTGCGATTGTAAAAATAATATTAAAAAAAAAATGGAGTCATTAGATTGATAAGATGCTTTGTGAAAAGATCAATCTGACAAAATATGGCGAAATAAGACTAATCAAAATCATGTAAAAATCCTTTTTTAATAAGACTCTAGTTGTTTAACATTTATAATAAATGATTATTTTATATTATAACTAAACCTCAATTACACATTTTCAACACACATAAGAACACGATGATCGTAAAATAAAGGCAATTGCTATTTTTTTTTTAATCTTTTGTTTATTATTATAAAATTGTTTTTTTTTTTTTCTTAAAAGCAAAAAGTGTAAACATTTTGATTTTCATTCAATAAATTAAGTTAGACATAGTTGTGTAATTTTTTTCTTCTACTTTAAAGAGCAATGAAGGCAGCAAAGGCAACGGCAGCAACAGTAATGGCACCAAATTCAATCTTACCGGCACCGCTGGTGCTTGAACTAGCAGCCTCGTTATTGGCAGAGGAAGAGCTGGTAGCATCTTTGGAACCAGAGGAAGAAGATCCAGTAGATCCTGTGGAACCTGAGGAAGAGGGAGATCCAGTACCAGTAGAAGCAGCGGTGTTAGAAGAAGTAGTGTTAGAAGAAGTAGTGTTAGAAGAAGTAGTGCTGGAGGAGGTGGCATTGGAAGAAGTAGAAGTGCTGGTACTGTCAGCACAAACATCGTTGATATGTGCGGTATACCAAGCACAGGCACCATCATACTGGGCGAAGAAGGCACTCTGTTCATCACTGGTACAGGCAGTCATACACATACCGGCTTGGGACATGAAGGCAGTGTATAATGATCCAGACTTGGCTTTATCACACATAAGAGCAAGAGAGGCAATGAAGTGTTCAGAGGTAGAGTCATAAGTCCATTGACTATCAAAAGTTTTTGCAGCATTCTATATTTATGTAATAGTTTAGTAGAGTAAAAAAAGAAGAATTTTGGATATATTTACAAGATTACAATCGTTAATACAGGTGCCAGCGCTGGCTACATTATAAGAAGGATTACAGTCAGCGGCATTAGCAGCAGTAGCAGCAATGGCAAGGGCACCGGCAGCAGCAATATAGGAACGCATTTTATTTAGATATATAATTTATTTTTTGTCAAGTGAAAATGAAGACAGAAGGAAAAGAAGAATGAAAATCAATATTTATCTCTTTTTTTAAAAACTTTTTTGATGTGAAAAAAAATGTGTTCTTTTATGCTCCGTATTCTTGGAAGATTATTAGATTATCTATTAAGCGCGCGCAACACGGTTAAAACCGGATGTTACTTGTTTTATTCAGAAAGAGAGAGAGACAGAGACAGAGTAAGAAAAACACTACCTATATTCTACCCTTTTGTAATATGGAAAAATGGAATGTGGAACCACATCATTTCGCGTCACACAAGTAATTGTGTAGCATTTTTTTTATCAGATCTTCGATACTTTACTTTTTCTTTCTTGGAAATAGAGACTAGTAAAACATTAAATGCATAATTCACAATTGTTCCATGGATTATGTTTCTAATTCAAACACGCCATTCGATTCGATCTGATGGCATTGCATCCTTCGTTTAGAAGAGAAAAGAAAAATGACAACGTGCACTCGATTCCTTCCCAATTCCTTCCCACTTCCTTTTTGAAAACCAGTTCAGTAAGATTAGTAATGAACTTCTGCGATGGTTATTTTTTGTGTTCGCTGCAATCTCCGCGTCCTTTCAAGAGCCTATTTTCCTAAATAAAGACTTTTTAAAAGAGAAATATTAGAAATTCTTTTTGTATCACGCTCGTTTACATCTGATAAGATGCCAGAGAAAATTTCTATTTTTTAGTTTTTTACTTTATTATTTTTTTCACTTTTTTTTTTACATCTGATAAAATATATTATCTATATATAAAAAACTCTATATACTAAAAAGGCTTGGCAGACGGACTGTATTTTCTTTACCTTCCTTCTTAAATTATTTAAGCGTTCATATAAAGCTTCTTCCTTTTTTTTAATTCTACGTTTTATAATCTGTTTTATCAAAACAAAAATACATAGTCATGAATCAAAGTCATGTGGAAACCAGCTATGAAGAAAAGATAGAGGCCTCCCAAACAAGCATGATCTCTGTTGAGTCAGCACCGCATCAAGAGGCCCCTCCCCGTAAATTTTTATGGTGGATCCCCTTACAGAATCATGTCCACCCTATCCAGTTTTTTTTCTTTATTTTCGCTGTCTTTGTCGCACTTGCATGTATTGTCTACCTCTCAGGTACCCAATCCAATATCCTTACCACTATTCTTCACGTATCCAGTAATACGGGCGACATTACCGGGTCTCTGGCACTCTATGCAGAAATTGTCTCATTGATCGGTGTGGTTGTTTGGTCTATGGTCTCCGATCGTATCCAACGTAGAGGTGTAATGGCCTGCTCCATCTTTCTGATGGGCCTGTCCATTGTTTGTTACCCTCATGCCAAACATGTCTATCCCGATCTGCTACTCATTCGTCTCGTCTTTGCCATTGGCTCTGCTGGTACCACTTCCATGATGGTCGGTATGATGCTAGAAACTGCCCATGGTAAGGGCGGTCTCGTCTCAGCCTGTATTGGTATTGCCTCTGGCCTGGGTGCCACTTTTGCAGCCCTCCTCCTCTTCATGTGCCCTGCCTACCTTACAGTTATCTACAAGGACGGTACATTAGGCTTTGTCTACTCTCATGGTATCATTGGCGGTATCACCATGTTTTTGGGTGTCGTCTTTTATTTCGTCCTCCCTAAGGATATGTACCAGCGTGAAAAGGTCAACCACTTTAAACTCTACATCCCCAAACTCTATCGTGGTATTGTTGCTGCCAAGGACCCCCGTATCTTTTTGGGATACACTACCAGTTTCTTTGCCCGTGCTGATGAAATTATCATCTCCAACTTTTTGTCGCTCTGGGTGACCCAATACTACATTGATATTGGTAAATGTCAAGTGGGTCACAGCTGCTACTATGCTCTTGCCTCTGCTTCTACCCTCTCGGGCTACTCTCAATTGGTCGCGCTTGCCTTTACTGCCCCCTTTGGTATCGCATCGGAGTATTTACCAAAGGAGATTGCTGTTTTTGTTGCTGGTGTTGTTGGCGCCTGCGGATGTATCCCTTTTGCCTTTCAAATTGATCCTACTTCCAAGGCATGTCTTGGGTTTGTTATCTTGATCGCTGCTGGACAGTATGGTAAGTTCTACATACACATATGTAGAAAAAGAATATAACGCTCACTATTATTTTTAATTATATAGGTATGATTATTTCCGGAATGGCCATGGTAACAGGCAATAAGTCCGACCCCAAAGACCATGCAGCCATCTCTGCATGTTACTCCTTCATTGGTGCTGCTGGTATCATTGTCGTATCTAAAGTGGGTGGTGTTCTTTTTGATAAATGGATGAAGGGTGCTCCCTTCCTCCTCTTGGGTATCGGTCACATTATTGTCTGTGTCATTTCGGTCATTGTTTATGGAGTACGTGTGTTCCACTATTTTAAAAACAAAAGAAACAACTAAACGCCATAAAAGTCGAAATATTTAGATAGAAGAAGATCTACCTTTCATTCCTGTATTATGTTTTTATATTCTTAACCCTAATTTATTTATTTATTTATTACTATTTTTTACACTAAAAAAAAGAAAGACAAGCATTTAATAAAATATGTTAATTTATAATTGATATCCATTACCTTTTTGTTGTTATATTAAGTATAGATCGATAACCTTATTTTAACATTTAGAGCACATAAATAAACACACTACAATAAGAAAGTGTTTATGTAAAAGTATCTATTCCATTTTAGTAAAATAGAGCTTATTGTTATCGTATTAGCTCAATTGAGCGAATAGAGCATGTCGTTGCAATGAATAAGAGAGTTTTAGTAATTATAACAATGAATGAAACCCTTCTTTATTATTATGCTAATTCCAAATGTATTTGTTTATATCCAATTGATGATACCATTGATTGCACATGTTTTTTATAGCATTGGTATTCTTCTTTAAATATGTCATTTTTATATATACATTTCAGAAGTAAATAACAAGAAAAGGGCCAATTTTAAATAATCTTATCTGATTCAATCTACAAAACCGTTAATTTATATATGAAATCAGATAAAATACGTGTGTGTGTGTGTGGGAGGAATGGTTTATTTGTTTATCATTATGAAACAGGCACTTAGAATCATCATCACAATAATAAAAATCACATGTCATTTCTATTACTATTTCATCATCATATTTCGGGTGAATTACAGAAAATATTAAAGAGTTTATTAATAAGGTTTCGCGTTTTTCCCTTTTGTTTTATACTCTTTTTATTGTTGATAAAGTAAAAATAATGATGGGGAAGAGGAAACAAAAAAATGAGGGTATAAGAATATCTTTATTTTTTTTCTTATATATTTTCCAACCAATCACATCATTAGTTCATGATTTTACTGTAACCATTTCGTTTTACATTTATCTCTCTACTAATACTATGATGAAAAAGGGTGCTTTTTTTGGGGTGTGCGTGTTTACATGTGATTATAAGATTAATGGTTTTTACGTTTGTTTTGTCGCTGTTTCATGTGCATCTGTCGATGATTTACATAATCATTCATATAAGTTGTCACTGCTGATATCAGTTCATGGAACTTATCGCCGCCGCTGTTGTAACTGGTCGTGTTATTATCATAAGGATACCAAGACGCCCTCTTATGCTTTTCCCACTCTGCAAAGTTGGTGAGTTGTTCACTAAGCTTATCAACAAGACCAGTCCAATCAAGAGACTGCCAGCGATGTTGAGTGTAAGTAATAATTCTGCCAGGTGAGATTAGGTGGATAAAGTCGTCGAATAGGCTCATTAAGAAAAAGAAGCAAAATAATGAACTAATGGCTGCAAGTGTAAAGACGCCAATTGTCATGTAGGAAGCAAAGCTAACTACTGAAGGTGCCGGGGTGATAGCATGGAGGAAGTTTTTTAGAGGAAAGGATACTGAAGTGTTATTATTGGAAGTTGATGTTTCAGTTGTATCTGTCCTTGACATTGTATTGTTATATTGGATAGTACGTGAGTATTTATATGTATAAAAGTAAAGTGATAAAAGAAAGAAAAGAGAATAAAAAAAAACCCAGACTAAAAAATGCCTAAAAAAAAATAATGCACTTACTACACAATATGCCATACTTTACTCAGGCACGTGGAATGACCTATATCTGATTGGAGACTTGCAACTCCACACACATCCTTTTTTTAATAAGGCGCTTGACCTGTTTATTTATTTATTTTTATTTTTATTTTACTCTTTTTTTCTTTCTTTCTTTCAGTTCATTCACTACATTAAATAGATACTCCTTTAATAAACACATTACAACAAAATGGACAGATTCCGTCAAGTAAGTCGACTGCTTTCTTTCTATCCCCTTTCTATGTGTGTTTACTGACATAAAATGATAGAAAATTGAAACTCTGCGCGAAGAAGTCAATAAGGCAAACGAGGCCGCAGAAACCCATGAACTACGAGTCAAGGAGCTGGAACAACGCTGCACTGATCAAGAGCACGAGGTATTCTCTCTTCAAAACAAGATAACCCAACAAGACGAAGAGTTGGAAAAGGCACAAGAAGAAATCGAATCCTATAAACAGATGAAACAGGAAATGGATGATTTAAAAAAGGAATACGAGGCTAGTCTTCGAAAATGTACCTTGTTAGAACAAGAGTTAGAGAATGCTGAAAAGCAAATGAGAGAAACAACCAAGAAGTGAGTTGTTTAAACCAAAAGTATAAGAAGTAGCTCACTTAACAGCTTGCTATTTAGTTTCCGTGAAGCCGATGTCAAGGCTGAGCATTTCGAAAGAAAAGTCCAACAACTCGAAGCCATCAACCAAACACAAGAAGAAAAGATTGAAACATTACAAGCCAAGCTTGATGAATTACAAAAGGCGTATGATGAAACGTATAATTCTCTCATGGATCTTTAAAAATAGAGTGCCACAATGCCTGAATCTTAAAAAAGCCACGTTTTTTGGGCTTTTTCTCTCGTGGTTACTTTATTTTTTTATTCACAACCGAAAAACTTTTTTCCTTTTTCTCTTCTCTCTTTCTCATATTTTCTTTTTTTAAAAAAAAACTCCCCATTTAAAATTACACACACCATTTCATATATATAATAAAAAAAAAACATGTCAAAACTTGGTTCAGACGAAAACCCCATTGACCTTTCTTATTATGAATTACTCTCTATTCCTTCCAATGCTGAGCCTATTCAAATAAAGAAGGCTTACAGGTAAAAATAAATAATAAATAATAATATCTTGTCAAGTCAATTTACATGTTTATATTAGAAAGCTTGCCATGGTAACTATTATCACCATAGCAACCAGTTAATATAAATTAACTTTTTTTGTTGTTTATAAATAGGTCTATCACCCAGATAAAAACAAATCCCCTGATGCTGAAGACAAGTTTAAAGAGATATCAGAAGCTTATCAGGTGTTATCAGATCCTCAATTAAGAGCACATTATAATAAATACGGAAAAGATAAGGAATTGGCACCAGATGGTGGGTTTACAGATCCCCGTGAATACTTTCAACAGGTCTTTGGTGGTGATGCATTTAGAGGTAAATTTAGAATGCCAAGAAAACAAAAAAAGTCTATTTTTTTTTTTTTACTTTCATTCTTTTTTTCCTTTTTGTCGTACTATGCATGAATCGGTATACTAATTATAAACAACAGGCATCATTGGCGACCTGGCAGTAGGTGAAATGCTCAGTGAGGCAAGAGATGAAGCCTATGCCAACGACCACAAGGGTGAAATTGAAAGTGGTGAAGACGAAAAAAAGAAGAGACCCTCCGTCAGCAAGGAGCAGATGGAAAAAATGAAAAAGCAGCAAGAAGAACGTGTAGAGAAACTGGCCGAAAACCTCCTACACAAACTCAACCTCTACACAGACAGCGCAGAGTCCTTCCAGGAACAGATAAAATTGGAGGCGGATAAACTTAAAAATGAAAGTTACGGTCTTGAATTGCTGCATGCGATTGGTGGGGTCTATCAATTGAGAGCCAAACATTACTTGGGTATCAAGGGGGGCGGGATGCCAAGTGTGTTTTTGGGAATGAAGCAAAAGAAGCATATTGTAAAGCAGCTGTGGACGACAGTCAAGGTGACATTAGATGCTCAGTCTGCTCATGAGCAGATTTCAAAGGCGGAGGAGATGGATGATGCTGAAAAAATGAAGCTGGAGGAGGAACTGACAACAAAGGTAAATCAAATAGAAAGAGAGAGAGAAACCTTTGAGGGCAGGGGAATTTAAACTTTGCTTTTTTTTTTTTCTTGGATATAGACATATAAGGCTTTATGGCAAACATCCAAGTTTGAAGTGGAGGCGACATTACGCAGTGTTTGTGATAAGCTGCTTCAAGATAAAGTAAGTATTTTTTTAATTGACTTGATGTGTCAGCATATTAACATAGAATGGTAGTCTGTGGATAGCAAGATACGTTATAAGCGTGCAGAAGCATTGAAATGGATTGGTTATATTTATAAGCATACAGAAGCTGATAAATCAGCCATGGAAATTCAAATGAAGAAGTAAAAATTATACACCATATAGCTCTTTATACACTACTATTATTACATTATATACACATAACTATATTACCTTTTATTAAAAAAATATAATAATAAATAATTTATTTTAATATATATATATGTATTTATAAAATATCACTTTAGAATTTCATCACATTATTTAAGAGCTCAGTTGATTGCTGTTTAAAAACCGAAGAAACTCCTACAGCAGGAGCAGAAAGAGGTTTACGACCCACATACTGGATTACCTATTTTAAAAAAAAATGAACAAAATGAATGACAATGAAAAGGACAATAGGGATTTTGTGTTACCTTATTGGGTGGTACTAATTGAGCCAATCGGGGTGCCATAAAGGCATAGGCTCCAGCATTCTGGGGTTCTTCCTGGCACCACACAAAATCCTTGGCTTGACTAAATCGATCCACCTCTTTCTGTATATGAGCCTTTGGGAAAGGACTCAATTCCTATAGAATCATGGTTAAAAAGGAAAGATCAGGATGAAAAGACACTGTTTTTTTTAATTTTTTTTACCTCTATACGGATAAATGCAATCTTGTTATCCAATTCTCTCTTCTCTCTTTCCTTGACAAGATCGTAATAAATCTTGCCTGATACAAAAACGACACGTTCGACATTAGAAGCTTGGTTTATATTTGGGTCAGATAACACGGGTTGGAATGTGGTACCGGGTGCCATGTCATCGAGTGAACTTACAGCAAGCTATTTATATGTAGATATTATTATTATACAATTTTTTTTATTGGAAAGGAAATAGACGAGGTATACTTACGGGTGATTTCAATAGACTCTTTGGAGTCATCACAACAAGTGGCTTTCTATAAGGAAGGTGCATCTAAATGATGATTTTTAGACTTTACATGCATCACCATGAAAAAAAAAATACTATTTTACCTGTCTACGCAACACGTGGAAGTATTGAGCGGGTGTGGTACAGTTGACGATACGCCAATTAGGTGGAACATCATCATTATTGACATCAAACTCATCGTTACTCATCTAAGAGAGAGGAAAAGAGAGTTACTATCAAAGTTTCCCCCTTTTGTTTTTCTCTTTTCTTACCTGCAGGAAGCGTTCAATGCGACTGGACGAATGCTCGGGTCCCGCTCCATCCTGTCCATGCGGCAAGAGCATCACCAATCCACTCTGTCGAAGCCACTTCTCCTCTCCACTCGATACAAACGTATCCAAAATAATTTGAGCCCCGTTAAAGAAATCACCAAACTGTGCCTCCCACATCACCAGGCGCTTGGGCGTCTCCATCGACATGCCATACTCGAACCCCAGAACAGCAAATTCAGAGAGAGGGCTATTGGCCACTTCAAGATTAGTGTTGGGGGTGAGTTGGTTGAGGGGGATGATTGCGCGCTCGGATTCCTGGCAGACAAACATGGCATGGCGTTGTGAGAAGGTGCCGCGACCGACATCCTGGCCAGAGATGCGCACATCGTAGCCTTCCTTGAGGAGGGACCCAAAAGCCAAAGCCTCAGCAGTGGCCCAATCGAGGTTCTCTCCAGAAGAGGCGAGTTTCTTGAGACGAGCGTCGATATGGTATTTTTGAAGACGGGAATGGATCTTGATGTCCTGACCGGGCGTGACAGAGAGTTTACCGATTTCGGCCAACTGGGTCTTATCGAAACCAGTATCGACACCTTGCTTTTCGAGGTGAGTATCGGTAGTGTGAACCATGCCCTGCCAGTTGTGGGCGAGGTGATAATCAGAGGGGGGGACATAGGCCTCAGCACCCTGGAGACCAGTATCTAACGCCTTAGTATGGGCGTCACGCACCTCCTCAGCCTGTGCGTTGGTGATCACACCCTCATTGAAGAGCTTTTCTTCGTAGAGGCGGGGAACGGATGTGCGGTGACGAATATTGTTATACATGGAGGGTTGGGTAAATGCAGGTTCATCCAATTCGTTATGACCCCAGCGACGATAACACATTAAATCAACAATAATATCCTAGATACGCAAAGATATGAGACGAGAAATTTGATCCCCCACTTTTTCGGGTATACCTACCTTTCTAAACTTGTTGCGATATTCAAATACCAAGTCAAGTGCCTTTGCAACATCTTCTGGATGATCACCGTTCACATGAATCACAGGTGCATTGATCATTTTTCCAATATCTGAACAGTAAGCAGATGAACGCGCATTTTGGGCAGGTGTGGTATAACCAAGCTGGTTATTGACCACAATATGGATTGATCCACCGGAGGAATAGTGGGAGAGGTTTGAGAGACCTAATGATTCCATAACAACACCTTGACCTGAGAAGGCCTTGATGAAAAAAAAAAAAAAAAAATTAATTTTTTGTTTTATATATCCCTCTCATCAAATACTTTACTGCATCACCATGAATCTGAATACACATCACTTTATCACCTAAATTACACGATGTCTCTGCAGAAGCCAATAAATCAGTCTGTTTTGCTCTTGCCTTGCCCATCACCACAGGGTTAATGGCCTCCAGATGAGATGGATTACTGAGTAGAGAGACATGGACATTTTTATCATTGTATTTCAAAGTAGGATTATTAACTAAATTGTATGTGTGAGTGAGTAATGATAATATATATTAATATATAAAACTTACTTAAGTGAGAGATTACATCACCAGACGCAAAGGTACCCTCAGGCAATTCTGAAAACCCCTTCATCTTATGAAACAGTGCCTGATAAGGATACTCTAGCAAATCACATAAAAGGTTGAGTCTACCACGATGTGGCATACCAATGACAATATCCTTAATATCATTCTGAGCAGATAGTGCAAAGAGACGGTCCAACGCGACCATCATACTCTCGGCTCCTTCCAGTCCGTAACGTTTTATATTGGGAAATTTTTTACCCAAGAAATGATCAAAGACCTAAATGCATCGTGAGAAAAAAAATTAGAAAAAAAGAGGGGGTATTTGTTTAGAATACCTCGGATTTGGACAAGATAGCATGGATACGTTTCTTTTGTTCGGTGGAGAGTTGGGGTTTTTCCCAACTCTCTACAGCATGATACCACCATCTTCTTTCACTTGCAGACTGATAAAAAAAAAAGGATAAGTTAAATAGTTTAAAAAAAAAAATTGTATTTACATACGGGTATATGCATAAATTCATACGCAATGTTGCCACAATAAACCGATTGAAGATGATTTAAAATGGTTTTGAAATCAGCTTCTTCTTTACCCGTGTTTTCTTGAATGCTATCATTCACATGAACGATACCTAGGGAGGTGTTGAGTGTTTATTATATGTGTGTATAGATGTCCCTGTTACCTGCCAAGTTATATGTTTCATTTTCATTTGTTAAACCATACCGTTCAGGTTTCAAAGCAAGTACTTCCCTAATAAAAATAAAAATAGGGTTTGTATTTATATATAGAAACATACATTTTACAAAGAACCTACTTTCTTTTCATAATATCCAATGGATCCAATTTTGCACCTTCATGCCCATGTGTACGATACGCTTGTACCATGCGTAAAAGACTACCATATTTCATACGGTTTTGTAATTCCTCCGTGTTATAATCTGGCATCTTGTACTCCTTTGCAACGCGATAGCCATAGACACCATCATCATGGTAGCTTCTTCTTAATAGTCGTGAAGGTGGGTTCACTACACGGATTATTTTCTTGGTAGATTGTCGAAACATATCTCTTTCTTGTGTGAGAAAAAAAAAAAAAAGATAAAAAAAAGAAAGGGAACGTCGCTTTATCTTTTACATCCTGTGTGTGCGTTTTTTTTTACCACGCTTGCTATTCTGTTCCCCCACGATCACCTGATAATTAAATTGAGAGTGTTTATGCAGTGTGCGGATCATCTGATAGGTACAAGATTTTCAATAGACAAAAAATGCTAAACTTATTTGTTTTTTGTTTTTTTGTTTTTGTTTTTTTTGTAACTGGTGTAATTGTGTAAGATAATTGATTCGGTTCAAGTATGCTGTGGCGAATGTGGTGTTACTGTTTATTTCAAGATATTGAGAAAAAATTACAAATTAATGAGAAAAAGGGGATATTATTTCATAACAATTTGGAAACCTTCTCTTAATGATTTGAAAATTTTTCTCACTTTCTCGAAAAAATAGTATGTAGAAGGAGAGAATCAATAGACAACGTGTCTCTCTTAACAATTTCACTTTTCTTTTTTTGAATATGAATTCATGAAATGCAGGTACACACACTTTGTTTACTTTGTGTAAAGTAACTTTCTTTTCTAAAAATATACATATAATTCACACGTCAATATATAAGAGATGGCTTGAAAACCTTAACTTAGTCATCAATATCTCTATTTTCATTGTAAGTTAAAGAACATCACCATATTCATTATAACAATAACAATTAAAGGTGAGTTACATAACTTAATATTTTTCGGTTATAAAAGGAAATTACTTAGTATTTCAAGTCAAGTCAAAGGAATTTAAATATAACTTACTGTAGATATCTTAATCTTCTAAAGTGGAAGCCCTCGTTGGCTGAGGTGATGCCTTTTGAACTTGAAAAAGTCACTCAAATTTCTTCCATATGTCAGTGGAGATGTATAACATATTTTTTGATTCATTTGCATTTAGGTTCCAAACTGCACTGCAGTGTTTGCAAACTAGGATAGTAACATTGGGCCAGCCATATGGCATCATAACAATTGTTCCCATATTTTTTCCATGTACGAATTACAGACCTGTACAGCAATAAGTAAAGAAGTGATTGGATAAATATTTCAAAATGCATACTCGTGACGTGCTTTACCCACTAATATCAACAAATGCCACCTGTAATTTCTTGGATCTCAGTATAAGCTTTCTTCTCAAGATGCCTGTAGCTCGTATTTGCAGTCTTTTTACCTCCACCTTGTCTTTCTTCTTCATACCATCGTCGAAAACAATCAAAGGAATGGTACGTGATGGGAAGAATGGTTTCTTGATACAGGTCTTCTTCGGCTTCTTGATGTGATATCCATGTGTAAAAAAAATTGCTTTATTTTCATTTTTAAAAAAGAATAAAAAGTGATGGAAAAGAAAAGAAAAAAAAGAAACGGGGGAGATAAGCTCCTTTATCGTAAAACAAAAAGTAAGCATTTACCTTTTTAAAGGAGATAATTAATCAGTGCGGGCATGTAAAACAAACAATGAAAACAATGACTCTAGGTCATAGCTTATTTATTACTATAAAATAAATAAGGTGGCCTCTATGGTATGAAAAAATGACATCCCTTTCTTATGAACTATATTCATCTTATTTACAACTAGATGCTAACCAATGTATATGGTTGAATTGGTACTCACTTTGTATCTATCAAAATCGTCTACAAGTCTATCGAGACGGTACATCAAATACTTGTATTGGCTGATGCCATATTGCTATCATATTTCCTTTAGAAACTGTAAACACCATTTTCAATTCATCCTTTTTTCACTAATCACCAGGTTCTAATGTATATATTAAAATACTTTATTATCAAATAGAAATAAAGAAAATAAAAGTAAAAATCATGAGTCTAATTCATTAAATTAAATCAAAAGATATCTTAAAACATTTCTGTATAAACAACATCATACGTGCAATTATCTGAAAGGCTAGTACCATTCATACTTGCAGAGCAATTAGTAGGTAACACTTTGATTGAGGTTGGAGACAGCATTTGAGACAAAGCTACATGAAGCTGACCACGAGGAAACACAGGTTCTTCATTAGCCTATTGAATTTTTTTAAGTGTTAAAATCACCAGAGTATGTTAATAAAATATGGATGTATTTGAAATTTACAGAGCAATTTTTAAGTTTTAATCTTTTTATATACCAATGCTTCAAATCAAATGAAGCTATTAACATAAGTCCAGAGAATATCGCATATTAATATTAGTATCTTGGTGTTATCAACCTCATCATGAGGTTGTTTTCCTTACTACCAACTTACAATTTATAACATATGCTTAGTCGAAACGTCTTTACTAATACTATATCCCATTAATTTGTAATCTTTTCTTAATTTCTTGAAAAAAAAAGTAGCGATTATTTACCCTGGAAGCAGCATATTTTTTAAGTACTGATTAAATAAAGAATCATTTTTTAAGCCTAAATTTCTAGGTGCAGAAGCCACAATCCCAAGAAAAAGTGCGTGTATCCTTAATTCTATTTTTATTTTTTATTTTAGAAAAAGGTAGTATTTTTATAGACTCCCCATATGGTAGTTTTTGGGTAGAGCTTATCCCAAACGGTCTGGTGGCAGTTTTCCGAAAAAGAAGGAAAGATTTTAGTTAGTTCCAAAATAAAAACAACAAAGACGAATTGTCAAATATAAGTTATATTGAATACAAAGAAAAGTAATCGATGCGAATTAATCCGAACTCTCGATATTCGTAGCATAAATATTGAAAGAGCACTAAATATAGAATAGACTCTCTCTTTCTTTGACTAAGGAAAGTCATTTAAAGAACTATGTACACTTGTCAAAAGAAGAAAAAGTCTTATTATTGGTTATTACTTTAACTAAAATAAAGCATCTCTTATCAAGCAACTTGCCCATTGAATATAAGCAAGTTTCATTGTTTTACACCTTGAATTGTAAAAACTATAAAGAAAAGTCCGGACCGGACCAACATTATGCTCAAAAATCGCCGGAGTGTGATCATTGGATGGAAAAAAGAGAGGGGCGAAAGTGACAAAAGTACTATACCAGTTTGCCATACAATGGACCTTCTCTTATACTTGTAGCATCATTAACTATGGTAAGGTGTTTTTTTTATTAAAGAAAAGGAATCCATCCATTTCATCCATCAACAAGTGTACACAATCAAGTTTGGATATCGCTTCACCGTTTTAAAATGGAATATCCACAATACTGACAACAATAACAACAACAAAAGATCTTTATAAGAGGAGAAATGAAATCAAAAAAAAGATCATGTTTACTTGTATTGGCATTTAGATGATTGGATGAATTGGATTTTGTTCTCATTCTTAAATTGTCAAACACCATTTGTAAACTCATTTCCTTACTTTTTTTTTTAGGTTGCCGCTGTCAAAGCTCACGAACTTCGCAACAAGAACAAGGCTGAGCTCCTCAAAGTCCTTGAAGAGCAGAAGCAGAAGTTGTCTGAAATCCGCGTCCAAAAGGTCGCCGGTGGTAGAGTCCAAGAAGTGTAAGTTGTGTATGTGTGTATGTCTGTGTATATTAGATATTAAGTGTGCGTGTGTTTCTTTAGTGGTGAAGCTCGCAAGAACGTTGCCCGTGTCTTGACCGTCATCAACCAGACTCAACGTGAACAGCTCCGTCTCTTCTACCAAAAGAAGAAGTTCACTCCTTTGGATCTCCGTGTTAAGAAGACCCGCGCCATGCGTAGAGCTTTGACTCCTTTCGAGAAGTCCAAGAAGACCGTCCGTCAGCAAAAGAAGGATGCTCATTTCCCTCTCCGCAAGTACGCTGTCAAGGCTTAAATTTCTCTTTCTCTTTATTTTAATTAAAATTATGAGATATTAAAAAAAAAAATACTTGTTGTAATATATAAGGATCGAATGTATGTTGTTTTTATTCAAAATTGTTCTTTTTGGGGACACCAAAGAAGATGTTTTTATTTTCTTTATATAAAATCTGTTTTTGGGATTGTTTCATTGTAAGAAAGTGTAAACTTTTCCCATTTTATGATGAATGTTATTTGAGAATCGTAAAATATTCATATCTTAACAATGAAGAAACGATGAAAGAAAAATGAAAATCTAAATATAAAAAGGACAGCTTCTTTTTATAAAAATAAAACACATCATCCAGACATCGTATCAACCCTTTCCTTTCATTTAATTCACCCATTACCTTCCTTTTCACTTACCTTTTACTAATAATATTATAATTCCAATTCATTCCTTTATTTCACTCCTTCGTTATTAAAAAACAAAAATCAATCATGAAAACTACCTCTTCTCGATCCTCCCGTTCCTCTCGCTCTACTACACCTACAAGCTCATCCACGACTTCCGCCAAACCGCTCATATCCTATGGTCCTGAGTTTCCTTCCTGGTTGCCAGAGGACAAAAAACAAGATATTATCGATCTACAGGTCAAGACGCTCAATTCTCCCCCAGGGAGAATCAGGCGCCCTCGTATCAGAAAGCGTGATCCCAACCATGTTCCTCGTCCAATGAACAGCTTCCTTTCCTATAGAACGGAACAACAGCATTTTATTCGTTATTATTGTCCTGGTGCCAATCATCGTGAAATCTCTAAAATAGTTGCAAAGTGGTGGCACGAATTGAACGAAGAAGGTAAGGAGCTCTACAGAGAACAGGCAATTTCTGCTAAACTAAAGCATGCTGAAAGGTAAAAATAAATATATAAAAAAAAAACTTGAAAACACACACACATACTTTTATTTTTGAGTAATGTGTGAGTTAACGCATGAAAAAAAAAACCCCCCTCATAGATATCCAGATTACAAGTTTACTCCTAAAAAGAAGAAGAACAAGCCTGCTGCACAATCCTCCTTCAAGGTCATTGGCGGCAAGAAAATGATAACAGAAGAGGTGCTCTATACCAACATTCATGAAGACGACCTTACCAAAGAACTCTCAACCTGTAAATACGATGCCGCCACCATCGATCCTGCCATCACCACCCTCGTCCATTCCGCAAACTACCCCAATCCACTCTCTTTTGAAGAATTCATGATGAATACATATCCCGCTCTGGACGAAAAGACGCTCACACTCCTTGAACCTTTTGAACTTGCTTATCCCGATATCATGCCGGTCATTCTTACCAATGGGATAGTGAATCATGTCGGTATGGAGGTCGATCCCACCTTGTATCCAGAACAGACTATGAACAACGAGACTATCCAGGTATCTGATCCTTCTACCCAGGATACACCTGTTTTAGATTATAGTGAATCACCTGTGGATGCTTGTTTGGCTAGCCCATCTACCTCTTTTCCATCTTCTTTTCCATCTTCTTTTCCGTTGAGTGGTGCTTATGCTCCTCAATACAATGATTATAATGAACTTTTTTGGCAATATTAAGTACAACTTCTTTTTTCATTATAAATTTTCTTTTTTATATAAAGAATTTAATAAAGTGTAAATATACATTTGTCTTCAAAATAAATATTTTCTGAATCATTATGCAAGCTTTTCTTTTTCTTTTAAAATATATATTGTAAAGCGAATTTCAAAGTAAAATATTTCCTACCTTCATTGTCATTTTTAAACATTATAAATGAATATTTATCCATGAAAGAACCTTTAGTGAATGATTGACAAACCCAAGCTCATGTTTTTTATAAAATGCATATTCCAATAGGGTTTTGGTTGTATTACTTGTTATGTTTTTTTACTATCATTAATATGGACTTATATCAATAAAATATTTAAGTTTTAAATGAATTAAATAATAGTATAGCAGCAGATCATTATTTAACAATTCATGATAGAAAATAATCATAATTCGTATATTACCAAATGAGAGTGGTTATTATAGGATGTATTAGTGCCATATGCAAAAAAGGTGATTGTAGATAATAATATTTCTAACATTAAAAACGAGAAGGATTGTTGTATGCATCATGGTTTGATTGCCTTATTCATTAATTAAGCAACTCATTTTATAAGATAAATTGGAGAAAAACTTGTTTTTTTATCTTCTCTCTCTCTCTCTCTCTCATTTTTACTCTCTTTCACTCAACAAAACAATAAGCAAAATATATCAAAATATATTGTTGGGTTAGATATACGATCTAAAAACTTAATTAATGTGTGGTCCATACGCAGTTGTATTTTGATTCAGGTGGCTTGTTAAAGCTATTTTTTTTATCTAGCAGAGCAGCCTTCAAATGGGCTTTATGTAATGATGGAGTTGTATACAGTCGCTTTACTATCCAGTCTAGATAATCTTCTGGCTTATCTCTCCCAAATTGACGAAATCACCGCGATATTGAACTATTACAATGAATAGTGCGTCACTATTCCTTCTGAACAATATCACAAATCTAATTATCATAAAAGACGCATGTTATCAGATGAAGTATATGATAGCTTTGCTGTATTCATTAAATCCAACAAGCGTCGCCGCTATGCAATGCATTGAATATGGCCCTTTTCGATTCCAAAGCTGTTGATAACGTAAATATATGTCTTATTGATTATTTGCACTTCTAATTACTACTAAATTTCACTCAGCAATCAATATATATTTTAAAAAATAATTTCGCATTTGCACAGTGTTCATATTTGTTAATAACATAGCCTGTATATATATGTAACGTCAAATAAAAATTGTAGCTCACCCGTATTTGTTTTTAATTATGAGTATCATTTCTTTATTTATTTGCTTAAGTAAGCTAATGACACTAGTAAGTTCCAAAAGCATATATTTCATTTATTAGCTTTGACCCGACTTGAATCGGAATTTGATAGTGGATTGGCCACTGATCACATATATATTTGAGGCTTAGCTGTGATACATATGCTTTCTAACAGATTTATGCTATTAACTTGGAATGATCAATACGATTTAACTTTCGTTTGAATAAGATCAATCTAATTATATTTATAAAGAAAACTTCAGGAGTCATTTTCCCCCTTGTGTTATGTATCTTAATGAATGTGTTTCCCTTTATGGAAAAAACCATCAAAACAATATCATATTGACAGATTGATCAAGTAATTCCATACTTTTTTAACAAGGAAAGCCAAAATAAAGTCCTTTTCTCATTAATAGCGATGTATGCTATTTCTTAATTTGGAACAAAGGAAGCAGCTTCCAAACAAAAGGGTTAACATTATGAACTATTTGACCAAACAATGGATTGAATCAGGGTTGGCGCTACTCTTCAGTTCCGCTCATCTTTTTTTTTTCTTCAGCAAAAGAATATTCTTCAAGATGTTTAAAACTTTTATTGTACCTTTGTTCTTCAAAATGTAGAAAGATATATAAATGAAATGATGTCAAATTTATTTTTTCTGCAAATGACAATAATTAAAAGCAATATCAAAGCATTTTGAGGTTGTCCGAACCTTAGGTATTTGTATCACCGTTCATGGGCTTAAAATACTAATTTCAAAAAACAATATACCATTTTTACATAAACAAAGAGTAACTTTTCTTTATATTAGATTTCTAAAAATAATACTAATTAAGAAAAGTAAGTTAAAAGCTATTTGGAAAATCACAAAAATAACCAAACATAAAACAATAATCAAAACAAGAGGTGCTGGTTAGCATCGTTTGTCAAAAACAAGTTTAAACTCCAAGCATGGGAAAACTGCGTAAAAATTAAAAAGAACTTGCGAGAAGAAAATATGTGACTTGATTTAAAAAAAAATCACCATCAGATTCTTTTTCTTTCCATTTGTCTTTTTTCAAATATAAATTGATTTTTTTTCACAAAAAAAAAACCTCTTGTTTTTCTTTTTTTACCTTATCTTCTTTTTTATAAAAAAACAATGTCTGCTGAAGCCGAGACCTTTTCTTTCCAAGCTGAGATTTCTCAGTTGATGAGTTTGATCATCAACACTTTCTATTCTAACAAGGTACATATCACAAATGAACAAAGTCACAAAGGACAGAGAGAGAGGAAGATGGAGGGAGGGGGGGTGGCTGGACGCGTAACTTTCTTTATGATATTTTTTGCTTACGTATGTAATCGTTTTATAGGAAATTTTCTTGCGTGAATTGATCTCCAACTCTTCTGATGCTTTGGATAAGATCCGTTACCAATCCTTGACTGATCCTTCCGTCCTTGACTCTGAGAAGGAACTCTTTATCCGTATCACCCCTGACAAGGAGCACAACATCCTCTCTATTCGTGATAGCGGTATCGGTATGACCAAGGCTGATCTTGTTAACAACTTGGGTACTATTGCCAAGTCTGGTACCAAGGCTTTCATGGAAGCCCTCTCCTCTGGTGCTGATATTTCCATGATTGGTCAATTTGGTGTTGGTTTCTACTCTGCTTATCTTGTTGCTGACAAGGTCCAGGTTATCACCAAGCACAACGATGATGAACAATACATCTGGGAATCTGCTGCCGGTGGTTCTTTCACCATCACCCGTGATGAAGTTAACCCCTCTCTTGGTCGTGGTACTGAGATGCGTCTCTTCATGAAGGAGGATCAGGTAAGATTTTTTTTTGGAGATTTATGATTGGGTTAGAAACGCGTTACTAATTTTTTTTTGTTTATTTTTTTCCATTCTTTTCTTCAACCTTCCATTCATATAGCTTGAATACCTCGATGAGAAGAAGATCAAGGACATCGTCAAGAAGCACTCCGAATTCATCTCTTATCCCATCCAGCTCGTCGTTGAGAAGGAAGTTGAGAAGGAGGTCTCCGATGATGAGGAGGATATCTCTGAAGAAGGTGCCAAGATTGAGGAAGTCACCGATGAGGATGATAAGAAGGAAAAGAAGAAGAAGACTGTCAAGGAGACTGTCACTGAAAACGAGGAGCTTAACAAGACCAAGCCCTTGTGGACCCGTAACCCTGAAGATGTCAAGCCTGAAGAATATGCTGAGTTCTACAAGGCCCTCTCCAACGACTGGGAAGACCATTTGGCTGTCAAGCACTTCTCTGTTGAAGGTCAACTTGAATTCCGTGCTATCCTCTTCGTCCCCAAGCGTGCTCCTTTCGACATGTTTGAGACCAAGAAGAAGAGAAACAACATCAAGCTCTATGTCCGTCGTGTCTTCATCATGGATGACTGTGAGGACTTGATCCCTGAATGGCTCAGCTTCATCAAGGGTGTTGTCGACTCTGAAGATCTCCCTCTTAACATTTCCCGTGAAATGCTCCAACAGAACAAGATCCTTAAGGTTATCCGTAAGAACTTGGTCAAGAAGTGTCTTGAAATGTTCCAGGAAATTGCTGAAGATAAGGAACAATTCGATAAGTTCTACGAGTCCTTCTCCAAGAACATCAAGCTCGGTATCCACGAAGACACCCAGAACCGTGGTAAGCTCGCTGATCTCCTCCGTTACCACTCCACCAAGTCTGGTGATGAGATGACCTCCTTCAAGGACTATGTTACCCGCATGCCCGAAAAGCAAAAGAACATCTACTACATCACTGGTGAATCTCGTGCTGCCGTCGAGAACTCTCCTTTCCTTGAAGGTTTCAAGAAGAAGGGTATTGAAGTCTTGTTGATGACTGACCCCATTGATGAATATGCCACCACTCAGCTCAAGGAATACGAAGACAAGAAGTTGGTCTGTATCACCAAGGATGGTGTTGAACTCGAGGAAGATGAAGAGGAGAAGAAGGCTCGTGAGGAAGAGCAAAAGGAATACGAAGAGCTTTGCAAGTCTGTTAAGGATATCCTCGGTGAGAAGGTTGAGAAGGTTGTCTTGTCCAACTTGTTGACTGACTCCCCCTGTGTCTTGACCACTGGTCAATTCGGTTGGTCCGCCAACATGGAACGTATCATGAAGGCTCAGGCTCTCCGTGACTCTTCCATGTCCAGCTACATGGCTTCCAAGAAGACCCTTGAGCTCAACCCTACCCACCCTATCATCAAGGCTCTCCGCAGCAAGATCACTGCTGATGCCAACGACCGCACTGCCAAGGATCTTGTCACTTTGATGTACGAGACTGCTTTGTTGACCTCTGGTTTCACTTTGGATGACCCTAGCTCCTTCGCTGTCCGCATCAACCGCATGGTTTCACTTGGTCTTTCCATTGATGAAGATGAGACCATTGCTGACGAGCCTGCTGCTGAGCCCGTTGTCGAAGAGAGCGCTGAAGTCTCCCAAATGGAAGAAGTTGATTAAATTATTTCACCCCCTCCTTTTTAATCATTTTCTTTTTTATATACATATATATCTCTCTTTCTTTTTCTTTTTTTTTAACGCATCAAAAAAATGAAAAAATGAATATTGTTTAAATTTACATATAATTTTTTTCCATAAAAAAAGAGCAATTGCAATCAGCTTGCTTTTTGTAATAAATATTAAATAGAATCGAACTTTCACATAAAAATATGAAATCAAGTCGGTCTTTGCTTTTGTCCCAAAATGCTTTTTTTTATATTATTGTTGGGTAAAAAAGAAACTGGTTTACCTAAGTGAAACTTGACTAAAAATAAAAAAGTGTCCAAAAACTAAGACAGATCACATATATAAAAGAGTATTTTTTTTATTAAAATAAAACAGTCAATACATTCCTTCATTATACATAACCTCATTTATTTCACTTATTACTACTATGAATTTCCTCAACAAACTCAAAGATTTAACTATTAATAAGACAGATACAGAATCTACTCCTCCTCCAGCTGAACTTGCACCCTTACCTGCACCCGAACCTAATACACATGCTCCTTGTGATGCTCCTCAAATAGTTGAGCCTAGTGATCCCACTCCCCAGACTTGTGAACCTATCAATTCCACCCCTCAAACAACTGAGCCTGTTGCCAATCCTACTGCCACAATTCCTTCACCTACTTATGAACCTACCACTTCTCCTCATAATAGAACTGGGCCAATCATTGCTGGATACTTTGCAAACTGGTATGCTTTTTAATGAGTTATGTATTTGCGAATTATTCTAATGGGGTTAATATATTAGGGGCATTTACGATAGAAACTATAATCCTAAAGATGTTGATGCTGTAGCTAGTAAACTTACCCATGTCCTTTATTCTTTTGCTGATATGAAAGAGGATGGTGAAGTTTTCAACACTGTAAGTTACATTATATATATATATATATATGTGTGTGTGTGTGTGTGTGTGTGTGCCTGTGTCATTACTATTGACAACACCAGAAAAAAGGGCTTTTAGCTAATATGAAATATTGCAACTTAACATAGGATCCATTTGCAGATAGAGAAAAACATTTCCCTGCTGGTTAGTTATCATCTATTAATCAATGAGTTCATTTTTTTTTATTGAAAGGATATATTAACAAATCTATTGATATTGGTTCTTTTCGTAGAATTAAGCGTTAATGGCCAAGCAGACACCTTTGTGGAAGGAAATCATCTTTATGGTAGTCTTAAGCAATTCTATTTGCTCAAGCAGAAGAATTCTCACTTGAAGATATCTTTGAGTATTGGTGGTGCCACTCTTTCAAAGTCCTTCCCCGCTATTGCAGCTGACTCTGTTAAGCGCCAGAAATTTGTTGAGTCCAGTGTTAAACTCCTTGCTGATATCGGTTTTGATGGCATTGGTAAATATAAATATGAAAAAAGAGAGATTTTTTATCAGTTTACATATATTTACTTCTGTATGTATATCTGTTTTTAGATATTGACTGGGAATTTCCTCAGAGTGATAAAGAAGCAGCCGAATATGCATTGTTGCTAAGTGAACTCCGTGCAGCTCTTGATCAATATGGAGAGCAAGTTCAACAAGCAGATAAACCTAGATTTATGCTAACAGTTGCTGTTCCCTGTGGTCCTGAAAACTACCGCAAGCTTCATTTAAAGGATATGGAAAAGTACGTTGACGTTTTTTATCTCATGGCGTATGATTATAGTGGCGACTGGGATCAACAAACTGGTCATCAGGCCAATTTATTTGGTGGTCCACTCAATACTGACCAAGCTGTGAATGACTACATGGCAGCAGGTGTACCTGCCAGTAAATTAGTGAAGGGTATTCCTATGTATGGTCGTGGCTTCACAAATACCGATGGTCTTGATTGCTGCTACCAAGGAATCTGCAAAGGTTCTTGGGAAGCTGGTCAATATGATTACAAATGCTTACCTCTACCAGGATCAACCGAGTACAATGACATGGAAAAAATGGCATCTTGGTGCTACGATCCACAAACACGTGAATTCGTTACTTATGACTCTCCACAGGTGGTTAATGGAAAATGCCAGTACATTAAACAAAAGCAATTGGCTGGTGCTATGTTCTGGGAACTTAGTGCTGATCGCAAGTATGATGATCCTAACAGTTTGATTAGTGTCGTTTATAATGCTTTTGAAGGCCAAATTGATCAGACACCTAATCATCTTGACTTTCCTTTAAGCGAATATATTAATATTAAGAGTCAAATGCAACAATAAATTAAAAATATAGAAAAAATAGATAAAAATAGAGGGGCAACCCAAATGTTTCATATAATCCGAAAATCTGTATTCTCCTTCTTTTTGTTTGCGTTTTACATAACTACTTTTCTTTACACTTTTGTTTTTAACTTGATCACTTCTCACTTTGAATGAGTTTTTATAACGCAGTTTCGAGGCCGTCACCAGTCATAAGAACGAGCTCAAACACAAGTTTTTTATCACCTTTATCATTTGGAGACCGCTATGATAGGTTGGGTTCAGGGCAAGATCTTGACCTTTTTGGCATTAGTGTTTGTCGAAGTTCTATAAAGTCTCAAATGAGTAAAAGTTTAATTAGCAATACAAATCAAGCTAATGTTTTTAATATAACAAGGGATTTTTTTTTAACCAATAGTGTTTGTAAGAAAAGTGTACCTGACTACACTGGCGCAATTTATGGCAGTGATAATAATGACTACAATATTTAACCGGGTTTCATCCATTTCCGAGTGGCTTGAACAAAGGTAAAGAAGGCAAATCCTTATTTCTATTTCTATTTCATTAAAAATGCAATAGTAAATATGCTTGGTGGATCGTTTTGTTTCCAGCTACTGTACTTATGCTCGTTGTTGCATGGCAACTGTGGGTTCAATATTATCAATTATCTAAAGTCAGTCGAATAGTCATGCTTTCATTGTATTCTATTTTCATGGCATTCATTCTTTCTGATATCAGTAAAGTATAAATGGAGTAACAATAACAATGCATCAATGTCTTATTGACGATTTTATTTAATGTAGTTTCAAAGATGTTCCATGACATTGGTGTCTTGGTGACTTTGATGTCCTTTTTTGGTATTGTAGGCTCTATGCTTTATACATTTCAGGTACGCTTTTCATTTACAGGTACAAAACCATGGTAAGAAAACCCTGAATCTATATATATATATATATATCGATTAGAAGTAAAAGTGTAATTACTTTTAATAGTGCATGTAGTGTAGCAGCTGTTTGTTTTAGTTCCCTAGTATTGCGAGGCATATTTGAATTCAATCCGCTACAAATATTGGGTCCCATTGCACTTTCAAGCGTCATTTGTATTTATATCACTTTAGAACTGTATTATTTAATGGAACTGATCACATTAGATGATTACGTGTTGGCGAATCTATCATTACATATTGATATTGCATATCCTATCAATTGTTTACATCATTTATGCGAGTTATCAGATAACACAGATAGTTTTCCTGAATTATTTGATCCCAGTTTAGCATCAAGACAGGAGCATATATTCTTTTAAGATTTAACATTAAAACAACAATAAAAATTATATTATACAGTACGCGCTCCCAATAAAAGTGCTCTAATTTAAGGCTAATTCACAATAAGAGTAAAAATCTGGCAAACTTGAGAATTCCACTGGAGTTTAGCCTTATTCTCTTATTTCTGAATAAGAGAACTTCCCTAAAACTAATACTGGTATTCAGAGCGCTGAGTACAAAAAAAGGCATTTTAAACCAATGGAGTTTCTTTAAAAATGATATTTTTTAAATCACAGATTTGATGTTTTTCATATGTGTTTGGAACACAGGTTTTCCAAGTCGTATATATTACGTAATGTTTTTATTTGAGTAGTGTGACGGTTTTTAACCGCTATTTAGGCGATTTACTGGCTTGCATTAAGGCTAATTCTGAATAAGAGTGCAAAGTACTCCCGAAAAAGTTGACTTTTATTGGGAGCGCGTACTGTATATAATAACTAGTATTTTATTCATTGAGGTTGATGTATTTATATGAGCTTAGGTATAGAAACAGAAGAAAAGTGAGGAGAAAATGAATATTAAATGACTTTGGATAAGGTTTAACGGAAACGGAGGTAAAAGTTGACAATCAAGGCACCCACCAAAAGTGTACAGAGAACAGCAGGACCCCAAAGATCATCATAACGTCCGACAATACGACGATTGATCATCCTATAATAATAAAAAGTTAGTTTAAGATATATTATACATGTAAAGATATACATACCATGCACGTCTTTCAAATTGATACAGGGCATAAATGGCAATACCAGCACTAATACCAATAAATATAGCACCTGCAATACGAGAGACATCATCACCAAAATTTAGTAAATTAAGAGCAACTGTAAGTAGTAAAGCACAGAATTGTAACCAAGAAATGAATGTACGTTCGTTTGAGAAGAATACTTTAGGTTCAACCTTGACTTTCTTGATAGGAATAGTGGCATTTGGATTATTTGGGTCCTTAACAAACATCTCCTGTTGAAATGCACCACGCTTCTCTGAAGACATATCGAGTCTAATATCACCATTTTCAAATGCAACAGGTTCACCTAGATCACCAGCTTCAAGCCTCTTCTTTTTAATACGTTTCTCTGAAAGTGGACCATAATTGAGAGGATCATCACCTTGCTTTACAAGGGTTGAACGCATGCGATGAGGTCGGTTTTCCCAGTTGCTATCCGCTGTTACTCCGTCCTTACTGTAGGGGTCTAGAGAAAGAAAGTTGTTTCCTGATTGGCCTGTACCCTCTGAGTCTACTGTGCTGCCATTTTTTTTAGTTGCATCGTTTACCATTTCCATACGAATATTTTCTGCTTCCATAGCACGACGGTATTTGCCATCAACTAAAGGTTTGAATGATTGTGAGCGACTAAGGCCAAAGTTACTGGCACGGGGTTTACGAATATCAACTTCCATCTCTGATAACCACCACGGTAATAAGGGCAATCGGTCACGGAATAAATAAGAAGCGCCGTGGAGATATTTTGAGAAACGAGGGACTTCATGAACCAAGTGAGAGTCTACCAACTTGCGTAACCATACTGGGTTGGCTTGACCAGGTTGCACTTTTGTTTCCATAACAGCATAGGGGAATCGAAGAATTTCATTTTCATCCACATTTGGAAAGGGAAAGTCGATACCTACATCAGGACGCCTCCATTCGTTTTGAGAGCGATGGATATCTTCACGGATAAACGACAAATCATTATCAATGCTAATTCGAACACGAGGGTCATTTTGAACTTGGAAATCTGTACGGTTGTAAAAGACTCGGATTGTTGGTTTTAACTGGTAATCACTAATCGTTTTTTGAATTCTAGTAGCAATGGCTTGGCATTCGTTAATTATGGATGGATCGGTTCCTTTAGCTCGAAGGCGACTTGCGAATTGTTCAGAACTCAAAGTACCATTGATAAACTTGGCTACATCACCATTATGTAACTGAATGCGATTTTTAACCGAGTTACCATCTACTTGACAACTATGCTCAGCATTAATATCTTGGCTTGATGTAGATCCAAACCACCGGAAGCGAACGCCTTGACTAGAGTCATCTCTTTGAAGATTACCAGTGTAAAGATCAAAGTTTTGGTTATCGAGATAAACACTAGAGACAGCAGAATCACTGGGTTCGAAACGCTTGCCTTGATTAAAAACAAAGATGGGCAAATGAAGCATAATGATTGATTTAACTTCTGTTACATTATCGGGGTGAATCCAGTACTTTGATGTTGCTCGCTCACGTACCACAATATCAGTGTTTGTTGTACGAGGTTGACCCTTTTGGCGGCAGAGATCATGAAGAGATGAAATAAAAACAATTGCGACATCAAATCTCTGTTTGTCCAACGGTTTTTCTCTTAGTTGGGGAATAAAGTCTTTTTGAAGCTGCAGACCAGTCCATTTGTCGTGTTTCTTCAAAATTTTTTGAAATCCGATGTAATTTAAACGAGTGAACTTGGCAAGATCGTTGACATCGAATAATACCTCGGTAAGTGCATCATTCATTAAAGCCCAATTTTCGTCCGACGACCACGATGGGTTATTTACAAACGTTTGAATAGTACGTTCACAGTAACTGATACGTGCTTCTACTTCTCCAAGTTTAGCATTAACAAAATCAAAAACTTTTTCGAGTTCGTTTTCCAGCTTGGTGATAAACTGCTGCTCGTCCGCATCGTTCCATTTATGATCAGTCTGTCTTTGTTTCAGGTCAGTCTTAAGTGCATCATATGAAATATACGATAATTTCCAAGGTGGAAAAATTTCGTTTTTTAGGTGCTCTCCGAATTTCATAATAATAGAATTAAAAAAAAAAAAAAAAAAAGAGATAAGAAAGGAAAAAAGGAGAAGAATAAAAGGAAATGAAAATAATATTCTTTCTTTTTGTTTTTGGAGAACTTAGAAACAATTGAAATAAAAATAGTATCATCCTGAGAAACACAATGATCCAATGATGTTATTTACCTAGGTCGGTTAAAATGCATCCGTGTAATGACAAACGAAAAAATTAGAACTCCAGCTACATGTGCCTTTCCTATTTGGGGTAGGAACTAACAAAACCTGGTAACCTCAAATTGAATTTCCGATTTTGTCTCGCAAATCAAAGCATCTCGCCGAATTAGTGTATATTTCTTATTTTATTTATTTTATGTGAAAAAGGGTATTTAGCTAGTACTTGCAGTAGCTGTATTGTTTGTACCGAGGTACGATGTTGTACTAGATGGAGTTTTCCATCTTAAGACGAAATTAAGCTGAAAGAAAAAATGTTACTATTTATTCCTTGGATTTTTTTTGTTTGTGAAAAAGTACTTACCACCAAAGCACCAATCAACATTACACATAAAAATACAGGACCAAAAACATCATCGAAACGTAAATGAGGCTTATTCTGAATGCGATTAGCACGCCATCTAGAGAAACCAAATGCATAAAGTGCAAAAATTAAGGATATACCAAAGAATACACCACCAGTGATACGGTTAATGCTGTCACCAAAATTAAGTAATGTCAATGCAAGTGATAGAATCATAGCTGCAAACTGCAGCCATGTAATAAATGTACGTTCATTAGCAAAGAAGACTTTAGGCTCAATTGTAGCACCGTTCTTTCTCTTCTTCCTTTCCTTCTTGCTCTCACCCCTTTCTTCATCAATCAGGGGGGATGGAGTCTCTCTGAATGCAGGCATGTTAAGTCTATCTGTCGATTTATTGATCGGCGAATCTATATAGGAGGAGGAGCGCGGGGTTTGTTTTCCTATCAGGAACTCTGTTGACGCAATATCCGTAAAATCGGCAGTACGTCGCCCATCTGGCTTAATAGGTGTCATGGAACTTGATCCTGCAGATGATCCTCTCCAGGGAATATCGTGCTGTGACCAAATAGGGTCATCAAACGGATTGTTATTCATTGCTACAGGCTTCCTTGGAATGGTATTAGGTGAAACTGTAGTAATGTGATTAGGCTTATTTTTAAGTCTGTTAGAAACAGATCGTGCTAATCCACCTTGAGCCTTTTGACTGTTGGCACGCTTCAAAGTGGAGGATCGTTCTAATTGTGATTCAAGATAACCAATTCTGTACTTTCCGTCGATCAATGGTTTCAAACTCTTGGAGCGGGATAGACCCGAGAAATTACCAGCAGGCTGCTTAGCATTGCGGATATCCAATTCCATCTGACTCAGCCACCATGGTAGCAACGGTAGTCGGGGATTCCAGAAAAACGATGCACCATGGAGATATTTTGAAAATCTAGGAACCTCATACACCAAACGGGACTCCAAGAGACGGGAAAGCCATTGTGGTGGTTCTTGCCCAAGATGGGTTTGTAATTTGGTTTCAAGAACAGCATAGGGGAATTTATAAACCTCAGATGACGGAAGATTTCTAAAAGGATAATCAATACCGACATCCGGTCTACGCCAGTTGCCACGTCGGCGTGGCTCATCTTCACGAATAAAGGTGAGATCAGTATCAAGTGATAAACGAAGTCTCTGATCGCCAGGAATTTGAAATGCCGTTCTATTGTAAAAAACTCTCATTACTGGTTCGATGCGCTTCTTCATCAATGAATCTTGTATTCCAGTGGCCACAAATAAATTATCTTTTACAACATTTTCTGGAGTTCCTTTCGCACGTAAATCATCTGCATATTGTTGTGCAGTGTAAGAACCGTTTACAAATGCGTTGACCTTATTTTCATCCAATCTGAATCGATCCTTAACAGATGCACCATCCAACCAGGGTGCATGATGTGTCTTTCTTTCGATAAAAATGCTGTTGGATTCCATCGGCCCATACCACCGGAAACGAATTGCTTCAGCGGCTTCATCTCTTTGTAAACGACCTTGGTAAAGTTCAAAATCTGGGTTGTCAAAATAAACACTGGATATAGCACTGTCCTCAGGTTCAACTGGTTTGTTTGGATTAAACAATAATACAGGAAGATGGAATAGTAAGATGGCTTTTAATTCTGTAATGTTATCTGGGTGAATCCAATACTTAGCAGTGGCTCGTTCAAATGCATTTTGATCCAATCCTGCTGCAGCGTTACCAGATCTAACCTCACCATGAAGTCGACACAAATCATGGAGTGTAGAGACCTTTACGAGTGCTACATCAAAACGCTGTCTATCTAACGATGTAGTGCGAATAATATCAACAAACAAAGGCTGGGCATCAAAATCGGTGTACTTGTCGTGTTTTTTAATCAGTTTCTGAATAGCCAAAAAATTATAACGGGTAAACTTCGAAAGGTCGTTGATGTCCATCAGTATTTCAGTTAAAGCGTCGTCTGTAGAGTCATAAAGGTTTTTTGCAACATTTGGAGAGGTGTTTTTATCTTGTTGTAATAACGTACGTTCACAATATGCTAGGCGTGAGTCTATTTCTCGCTGTTTACGGTTGATGAATTGGTTTACTTTGTCTGCTTCCATTCTCATTGTCACTTCAAAATCCCGTTCGTCATAATCGTTCCAGGTATGGTCTTTCTGCCTGTTTAAAAGATCCGCTTTAATATCGTTATAGGCAACATATTCCAGTCTCCATGGTTCATAAATATTATCTAAAAGTTCTTGCCCAAATTTCATCTTTGAACAGCAACAGCAACAATAACAAATAAATAAATAATAATAAGAAAAGAGAGAAAAAAAAAGCTACTATTATTTATTTTTAGCCTCCAACGGGACACCAGGTGAGGGCACGTTGCACATCCATTTTTAATAACCGAACCAGATATATTTGTTTTGTACTACGTCGTATTTTGCACCCCTTTATGTTTAGCCCCTAAATTAACATTTGATAAAAAGTGAAAAATAGAAAGCTTTACTAATTAAGAAAGTTCATATCATTCACAAAAAAAAACCTATTTTTGTCGCTACTTTAAAGCGAATGATCCACAGAATTGTGTTAACACAACACCCTTTTCCAAGATGAAAAAAAGTCTCTTATCCAGTCCAGTAAATCTTATTCTATGGTCATCATGCTATCGAAACAAGCAGTTATACGCAACTTAACAGATAAACTTTCTAACCCCCTTGAATTTAAAAACACACATACGCATACATATACGCGTACCTGCTATAACAAGAGATTAGTTCTCAAGGGACTATCTTTTATAAAATAAAGCGAAGTCAGTATATGCATTTTTAGATTTGCCATGTTATTGAATTTATTCAAAGAATTAATAATTTTGAATTTATAATGATGCTATGTATGATGACACACTTACTTTGACATTGATAGCAGCGTTTAGTAGCTGTCGTGAAACCCAAATACTTGCATTTATATTATTAAAAAGAGTCATTTTCTACTTTTGCGTTTATATAGTTACATAAGAAAAATGATGAATTGTATCTTGCGTCTTACCATATATTCCTCTCCTCTTTTTCCTTTTTTATCTGCTTTGCTTTGGTAGTTATGTATGAGTACCTGGTGACTTGATAACAGCTGAGACACTCAGCACTGATTAAAATTAAGTTGAAAGGGGTTAGTCTTTTCGTTTTAATATTATGCCATTTTCTTTTTATTTACTATATTAATAAAGAAAATTTCAAGAGGCTCAGTACAAAGAAATATTTTCTTTATTAGCAAACAATGGGCCGTATTTCTAATTCTAGGACGATACAGTTATTTGATACATTGAGTCATAAGTTAGACATTGTTGCTTAGCTGGAACGTTGAGCTATATGATTATTAGTTACTTTTTATTAGTTGAAGTATGGGACTATTTTTTCAATTATAAGCATTCTTATTATTGCTCTTTATTCCTATTTGAATAAACAGGGTTCTAAAACTAGTAAAGTCTAACTTTTTTTTTTTTTTAAAAAAAACAAAAAAAAACAAAAAAAAACTATCATTAACCCATTTGTATGATATTAGCCAGATTAGATAGGTCAGTACTTTACTATCTCCCTTAAACTATGACTAGAATATTCTTAAAACATCTGTCTTTTTTTTTTACAGTCTAAAATTATTTTCATCAATGTATATAGTAATGTGTACAATGAACCACAAGAATAGAGCACCACAATAATCAGATCCAAATACTATTGATTTTGATAAATAACATATATATTTATATATAATTGACATTTGATCAATTGTTTTTATGAGCAATAAATGAATCAAATCATCTTTCTGTAGCAAAACAAATAAAAAAAGGTATTAAACACCAGATATTTTGGTTATTCCACCCAATAAATCACTAGCAGCCTTTCCTCCCATCATAAACGCATCTTTAGCAATACTACTAGGACTGGATGTTGTATTTTCAGATGGTATTCCATATGAAACAGAAAAACCACTAGAGCCTTGACCTCGACCCGCTTGTAATGAATATCCTTGACCTGTTTGTAATGAATATCCTTGAACAACTTGAGATATAGGAGCTGCACTGGCTAACAGAAAAGTATGAAAGGCGGTAGCTATAATAACAAAGTGGAATTGCATTTTTTTTTTTTTGAAAGTAATGTCAATATGATTTAAATGGTATTTTTTTTTTAGAAAAAAAAAAAAAGAAGATATATAAACAGCACTATTTATATATCTGAAAATAAAAGAATTAATAGGTTCTCCTTTTATTCAAACAGTCAAGATAAAAAAAAAAAAAAGGTTAAAAACCGAGGATGATGATTAGACAAATATTGGCTACTAGTGTAGAAATGGATAATCAAGATAGCATTTTTAGATCAATTACTGATCATAAATTTACTTTTTCTAAAGAATAGTAATTTCGGACTTGAGGAGTGTGAGGGGAGTAAGAAGAGGGGTAAATGTAATGGCGTCAAGCAAATCCAAATACATATCAAAATATATGCAAAAAAGAATAAATGAATCAAGAGATATTATAACATTGTAGTGAATTTAAACAATACAGCCATAAAGGAGATATTACAAGAAAGAGTCTTTTTTTTTAAATTTACTTTCTGTTCTTCTCTCCTAAATAATAAAAAGATAAGTCAATCACGAAAATAATTAAAATAAAGTTATTTCTGCAAGTATTTTAGTAAAGGTAGAGCTCCTTTTTGGTGGCGACGATTAAATTTATCCCAGAACAAAGTGTACTTTCAAAGTGTTAGGGATCTTTTAAATATAAACAAAATTTTCGTTTTTAAAAAATTAAATAAATTTAATATCTACAAATAGTGAGACAATGATAGTATATTGTACCCCTTTAATTTTTGAGATAATTTAAATTAAAAAACCTTAAATATGCAACACTGAATTGACACTTTACTCGAAACTAGAAAAATATATTTAAATAATATCGAAATTAAGAGTTCTGTTGTTAAATAAGGTTAAATATTATCTAACACTCTCAATCTTCGTTCAAAATATAAGTCTGAACCATGAGCCAGCTTTCATTAATTTATTGTTTTTTCTTTAAAAGTATTATAGGCGAAAGAATGGTCAATGATTGTGGGTATTTACTAAAAAGAAAAACGATATTTATTGGGTTTCGAAATTATAAAAGGGTCTCTGTATCAGGCAAAAATTGTTTTCGTTGAAGAATTTAAAGTAGCTCGTATATTTTCACACGCGCTTAAAAGTAGACATTTGATTCTATATATACAACATTCAAAATATTTTGATTAAAAAGCAACTACTATTAGATGGACACAAAATAGAGCATAGTATATATAACATATCTGTATTTTTTTTGAGAATAAATGTTTATTGAACAATTTAAATAATTGCTTTGAATATGACGATGTTTTAAATGATAACGAGTAGATATATGAATGAATGAATGAATGAATGAACGAATCAAGGTTTAGAAAAATGCTAAGTATACAATATAATTTAATCGTCGTCCTCATTTTCTTCACTATCCCCGTTGCGGGCCTTTCCAGCAAACATTTGTGGAACCCTTCCAAATGAACTAGTTACTACACTTAAAATGCCTGCAGCAGCTTGGGGGACAGCTTGAATAGCATTATTATCTCCTATAGCTGTATTATAGGCAACAAAGCTAGGGTTAATACCAGCATTTTCTTGATTTCCAAGGCTTCTAGCACCATTCGCTAGGCTAGGTCCTGCAATACCAGCGCCATTGCCAAAAAGACGACCAACACCACCAACACTAGAGCCTGTAAGTTCACCGACAGGAGCTGCATTGACAAAGATAGTAGAGAGAATTGTCAGAGAGAAAACAATGGGCTTGACATGCATTTTTTTTATTGGTACTTGTGAGTGTATGGAGATAAATAAAATGGCTTTTATCTTGATATTTTTTAAAAGAAAACATTGATATTTCTTTATTTATATATACTTTTTTTTTAAAAAAAATGAATAATAGATATGAAGAGTTCCCCTATGACTATTACTACCTTCATTCCGAAACTATTAAGAGGGAAGAGGGTATTAAATGAGTAAAGCTAGGTTGAATTATGAAGAGTAAATTAGCCACTGGTATTTTAATGGAAAAAGTAATATTGTGAAATGTTTAATTGATCTAATGATCGGCTTCCCCAGATAAAAATAATGACATCTTGGTAACATTAAGTTTAAGGGATAAAAATTGATCTAATGGTCCGCTTCTCCAGATAAAAATAATGACACCTTGGTAAAATTAATTTCAGGAGATAAAAATCGGCAAAGGTGATTTTAAAATCACAAAAAGCGTTCTATTCGCTGGAGTAGCAATATACTATTCTAAGTAAAAGCAAAAAAAAGCTAAGAGCATTTTAAATTTCTGGAAAGACGAAGACAAAGAGGAGTACACGGAGAACATGAAAGGGTGATATCCACTGCTCTGTATAGAAAGGTTGATAAAGATATTATCAATACATGTGCTATAAGCAGTGGTCGCCGCTACTTGAATTAAGGCTGATGTTAATTGATGATGTTCAAGAAAAATTCAAGCATGTCTCTTTTATCTGTCGCTTCCTAAAAATTTAATGTTAAAGACACCAGTAACGATAAAAACATGATCAGAGTACTTATTGAATACACTAACTTTAATGATTTACATTTTGATATTTTATCTTTGATTATTTTATTTGAATTGCCCCGATACTACAACTTTTTTCTCATCTTTTACTACTTCTGAATAATGAACCACAAAGTGACTTGTATTTTCGCGGAAAAACACTTTTTATCTTGAAATACTGTAGGTCATCGTTGATATTTTCTGGTGCTTCTTTATTATTATTTTATGCTTGATAAAGGATGTAAGGACTAACATGTTTTTTACATTCATTTGTTTTAGTAAACCTTAAGATGTCTTCTGCTCTAGCAAATTCATAAACCGGATTACTGGATTTGCACGGTCTTGGCTCCATGCAAGCTGTAAAAAGTCTTTTCTTGAAGGAAAAGGCAAGAAAGACATTTGAAAAACAAAAGAAAAAAGAATAATAAACGGTTAAAAAATGCAAATACACTAATACTGTACGTTTCTTAAATTCTTCTGTCAGAACTTTGTAAAATATGAATCACGTAAGGTTACAACTTACAACGAATAGACAGATTTCCGTGTGGACATGCCTCACCTCTATGCTCGTCGTGAATTAGTCCCATACATTGTCAGGACTACGCACAGCTTTTTTCTCCTCATTATTCACGTCCTCCACAAAAGGAGTCATCATATACGAAAAGGTTTATAAAACCTAGAAAAAAGCAGAAACCTCATTCTTGGATGATAGTGACAATGAGCAGATCAGAAGTGGATGTGATAAAGAGGGTAATGGTGCGATTTATTACTTTAAAAGTCTTACCATACATTCATTACATAATTCTTTAAAAGCAGAAGTAGATGATGACCTAGAATCAATGCATTTTGATGAACGCAAAAAAAAAACAAAAAAAAAAAGAAAAGCAAATAAAGAATACTCATCTCATTTTATTATGCTTGTTTTTTTTTCTATTTTACTTTATAAATCTAATAGCATGATTAATAAATCGGTTTTCACTCCATATTTCACAATATTATAAAACGGTATACACAAAAGCAAATATATTTTTACAAACAAGTAAACAAAAACTTCGGGATCAGGTTCACAGGTATCATCCATTATGTTGTTAACTGAAGTATATTTCCAATGAATTGATCTAAAATTATTCTAATAAATGTAGATGCTATGGATTATATGATAACTTGTTCATTTAAATAAAACAAAAACGGCTTGCATCCTCTTAAACATAGCATAAGATGGTCTTATTGCATGCTAATTATAGTTGATAATAAATGGGATCCATTTAGATGCTTAAACATATACCTTCGTGTTATTATTTATTGAGTTAAATCTTCAACTTAGCTCCCTTTAGCCCTGTCACCTTAGCCTCCATTTCTACCCAATTTTCTTCTCATCAGCCTTTTCTCAATAATTTGAAATTTCTTATTTTCTTGAAAAGGACAACACAATATTGATTTTAGGATCTGCAATATGTATCAACTTTTATAATGTAACAAAAAATTAAGGGGGAAGCAATAGTGTTGATAGCGGTATAGTGTTTATATTAAATTAAAATATATTGTTCTTATCCACTAAAAAATACAGGTCAAACAATATACAAAAAAATGTTATGGAAGTATTAAAATATAAAACATAGTTACGGTGAGTTAAGATATTGAGGAATGGTGGTTAGCCTCTCTCCCTTATTTTCTCACATCAAGCGTTAAAATATACAGTAATAAGCAAGGATGAGAAATTAACAAACACTGTTTATTTCTACTGAATTTAAACTGAAAAAACCTCTATATTTTCTTAACCCAGGGTATTAAATTTTGGATATGGTGATACAACTATCCATTTAAAATTACAAATTTTTTAAGCAAATAATAGATAAAAAATAATTGCTTGAATTTAACATATACTTAATAAAAACAATAAAATAGTGAGGCGAATGAAGGTAGTTGCTACTGTAAGTTACAGCCATTATAGACCCGATTATTCTCGACAAGCTTGGAGTATTAAAAGGCAATAGCTAGAGCTACTAGTAAGTCAATTTGCTTGTAAGAGTGTCTTATTCAAAAAAATGTATACATTTCAAAATGGATTGAGTTGATATATTGCAGCTGTTTTTCAAAGCGATACTGGGCTGATAAAAGTTGTCAAATATAGAAAAAAAGCATATAATTTGTTAAGTCGTACTTTGACTCCATTAGTTATAGTCTTGTAAATGTTATTTTTATATTATAAATCAAGGTATATTATGTGTGTAAATAAGACAACTGATAAAAAAAAAACCACTAAAATAATATTTTCTAAGTTTGTAATTTTCCTCTCCTATGAATAGCAAAGTGCTAAAATTGTTTTAGTTCATATTATTAAGTATTATAAAAGTATAGTCGAAAAAATATTAAATAGGATAATTAAAGTTTAAAAATGAAATGTTTATTGAAACGAATATTATGGGGGTTTTTTTTTTTAAATGCCAAAAAGGAAAAAATAGCCACAGCAGCCATATTTTTAATCAAATTTACGGTAATCGCCATTGTGACTCTCAATATCAGCATCTTGCTTAGTGTCCCCGAATTCAGCATGAGAGTGACTAAAGAAAGGAGCATTAAGCTGAGGGACGAGCTGAATCGCATTATCATTTCCTACAGCTATATTTTTAGCAGCAATATTAGGATTGAATCCAACGTTTCCTTGATTTCCCAAATTCTCGGATTTGTCTTGAAGAACATCACCACCTTTGCCACTAGAGCTAATAAGAGTAATGGGAATTATACCAGCAAAGACAGCAGAGAGCATGGTCAAAGAGAGAACAATAGACTTGAATTGCATTTTTAAAATTGGTACTTGAAAGTATTGAAGTAGTTAAATATAATGATGTATTTGATGATGTTAAAAAAAATCTCAAACTTTGCTCTATTTATATATGTTTTTTTGGTATATGCATATATGGTATAAATGACGGACTCGCCGTATGTTTTTTACTGTCCTCATTCCGAACTTGCTAAAAATAAGTAGATGTAGTTTATGTATAATTATGAGATGCAAATGACTATTGGTATGTTGAAAAACAAGAAGAATATTGTGAAATCCCCAATCGGCTATTTGTACCCCTTTTCTAGAAAATAATAATATCTTGATGCCTTTGGCATAAAGGAGTAACGAGGGGGAAGCAAGTGGGGTAATTGCACTATCTTCTCTTCTATTAGATATTTTAATAATAAGTAGTGTATCGTTAGTTTTAGAAAAGATAAAATGAATACCTGAAGAAGAGAATGCTGTTCTGATACTCACTGATGTAAACACCTTATCTTGAGCTTATCCCTAAAATGTCTTATTAAGCAAAAATGGCTAATTATCGTTTTTGAGATATTTTTTACCTTTTTTTCAATAAAATTATTA
>MU622435.1:12072-36048 GCA_025399235.1 Backusella circina FSU 941
TGTTTTGTTTTGTTTTTGTTTTTTAGAAGTTCAGCATCTTTTCAAGTCAATTTTATTTAACCTAAAATTCAAATTGTTGGATATGCAAGCGCGAAAAAATGGGATTTATCTACTTTTGGAAACTAAACTTTATAACGCATTCCCCTGAAGCAAATTTTTGCTTCCAAGTTCCAGCATTAATTTAAAGAAGCTTTTCGGCTTCTAGTATTCAGCATTGGCTATAGGTTGTAATCTGAGATTTTATGTCTAGAGAGAAAAAATGTTTTGGAAAACGGGAGTGAAAAGGATTCCAAGTGAGCCTTTTGGAGAAAAAATAAAAAAAAAATGGAGTTAAATATTATTTCAAATTCATTACAAACATGAGACAGATACTTTCTGCATTTCAATTTTGCAAGTCAAATGACTTGATTACTTAAATCTCTATACTTTTATGTCTTGAACAGCGTGAGGTGTAATTGAATCGATCTACTCTCTAGTAATAGACAAGAATTCAATTGTATAGGAGATGTTATGATATAGTATATTAACAACCAAGAAAAGTTGCCATTTCAAAGGTATTAGGGACCAATAAATATTTATATCTCGACCTATTTTGAATAGGCTTTTAAACGTTTTGCTTTTTATCTTCATAAAACCATTTACCCGATGGATTACCACTAGCTTGCTACATGACTGATTTGCATTCGCCACCATTGTGACAAAAAGAGAGAGAAAAAGTCTTTTTATCCCCTTACAATCGAAAGGCTAGTTTAGTATTATAACAGACATAAAAGACACAACATCGAAGCTCTTCTCGAGTTTATCATTGAGCCATTTTAAATAGACCAATCGAGCAAGATTTTAAAATGCGTGGAATATATGAGAAGAAGAAGGAATGCTTACTATTGATTGGACTGGAGTGCTCCTGATGTCTTGGAGACACATTAAATGGCGTGTTTCAGATAGAAATACACTTTTTCTTTCATTTTTAGTGCTAATGATTTCAATAATTATAGTACCCCCCTGATTTCAAAAAAAAGAATCTTTATTATTCGATTACGTTTCTTTGGAAAGGTTTTTATTAAAATAGATGAGGGTGTACGTTAAAATATTCAAGGTAAATCGAATAAATAATGTCTACAAAAGGCATAAACACTCAGCATGTAATATCGGCACTGTTGCTACCGCGTCAAGCAAAAAAGGTGGGTTTACTGCATTGGCGTACTTCTGCATAAGAGGCTTTGGTAGAAAAATCATGGATTTTTATAGCAAAAATTTGATGATTTAATCTGTAAACGGATGTAACTCCTTTTTAGTATTTTTGTTAAAGTGTCTAGCATCAGTAAAAACCGGCCAATTCAATAAAAGTCGAAACTCTTTTAGGATTTTTCTTTAGAAACATATAAATGAATATATACATGGTGAATGTCGCTGTTTGTTTGTTTACTACAAGAAAAAGGAAACGATGATTATTCTATTAATTAGATTAAAAATCTGATAATGATCTATGATATCACACAGAATCTTTCTTTCTATTATTCCAAAATGCTTAGCCCACTATTTCCAATGTAAAAAGTGTACTCAAGTAAATTTCATCCGCGAAAATATTTTTAGCTAAGGTAGGTATATTAGGAGATATATACGTGTATCAACATATAAAAACTATTATTTATGGCTAACAATAACAATAATAAACAATGAGGAGGCACACAACGCCGCATTATTCCCTCAGTAAATAGAATTGAAAGTTCTTTAGATGTCACTAGTGGATTGTTATTTATTTATATTTTGTTTATTCAAGTTAAAACTTTCACTACTTAATAATAGTTTAGTTACATTTACCTGTCATTCAAATTTCCACTTTAAGTATTGATACAAATTGGATAAATGTGTTACAAGTCGAATAAACAAAAATAAAAACATGCGTTTGTGTGAGTGGAGGACAAACTTGCTAATATAAAGAATGAGCCACGAGCAAAACTAAAAAAAAAAAAAAAAAGAGAAACATAAAACAATTTGTCCTATAATACAATGCCATCTAATATGAATTTATTCTATCTATCATTATTGTTGTAATAACAGTACAAATGATATTAAAAATATACAATATGCGTTTTTATATTGAACTTGGGAATTTAGGTGTGAAGTTTCGATTTTTTGCTTTGGTACAGATATCGATAATATTTATTTACTCCCTTTTTTTTTTTTTTTTTTTTTTTTTTCCTTCGGGTTGTCAGAAAAAAAAAAATAGAATATCCATCTGTAAGGTCCATAATATGTGATTTAGAATTTTTAGTCATTATTACAATAGAGGTATGAAGAAATATACATGAGATAGGTGTTTCTGAGTTGGAGAAGGGTGGCTTACTATCACAATCCTCAGTTTTTTTTTTTTTTTCAAAAAATAAAAATAAAAAAAACCGAAAGAAAGAGAAGTAAGTATATAACTACGAAAAGATCGTCATTAATCTTTAAAAACAGCTTCGTCTTTTTCCAGAACATTCATTGATGGTAGTTTCTCGGATAAAGATGTCCAAGGAGGAGGACCACTATATTGATGGGATGCTAAAAAAAAAAGATTGATAAATGCTATATAATTTATAGAAAGGGATGCGATACTGGTCATACCTGTTTCTTCATCCGATCGATAATAATATCGGCGGTGATTGTATGAATATTTAGAGTTATCGATAGATCCCTGCCCATCATTAGTTGTGTCGCTATCAACAAGAGGATAGTTGTTATATATTGTTTTGTCTCTAATAATTCGTATTTGGCGATTTTCTGATTCTAACAAAGGCTGTAGGATCCGTCTCCTTGCGTTAATAAACCAGTTACTAATTTGATTGACCATGAGGCCGGTTTCGTCTGCCAATCGCTGTTTTTCTCGTTCAGTTGGGTATGGGTGTTTTTTGTGTAAAATAAGCCATCTTTTTAAAAATTCTGTTACTTCTTTGGGAAGATTTCCTCTTCGCCGTTTTTTGCTAGAATACGGATTATAGGATGGATTAAATGGTTCACCTATGAAATTGGAGTCATCGTCTTCTTCTGGTTCTAGCGGATAGGATACTGAGGGTCGTTTCACATGAGATGAGCTACTCGTTGATAAATCGTCTCTAATATCACTGTGAGTTGATTCATTTCCAATACTAAAAGTTCTTTCGTGATGAAATAAAGGTGGAGGAGTTGTATTTCTCGTTTGTGGTTCAAGTGTACTAATCGCTATTGGAGAACTAAACTCTGAAGAATGTCTACTTGACTGACTGTAGTGGTGTGATTCGTTGTTCCGTTCTGGAAAGTTTGTTTGTTTTTGTTCATCTATATGTTCTTTAGGTGATACTTGTTCTAAAATAATATTAGAAGGAGTAGACGATGAATAAAAAAAAGATAAGATGATTAGCTTGCTCTAGTTTAAGCATTAATCATATGGCTCATTTTTTTTATCTTTTTTTCTTTTTTTGTACCTATTGAAGTTATTTCGGATGCACCTGAATAGTAGCGCCATTCATTTTCCCACAGCTGTGCATTCTGATCAAGCATTTGCTTTATCTTCACTCGATGCTGTTCGATCAACTCTTCATATTCGTGGTTTTCTTCTTCTTTTTTGATAGTAGTTGTGTGTTTATTATCAAACAATATTATTGGTTTAAAGATCTTTTTGCCGAGTTTTGGCTACAGAAAATAAAAAAGAGAAGAGAAAAAGATAAGCTGGAGGTAAGTAAGGATAATATCTGTGAAGAATACAAATATCATTTTGATATAAATCGTACGATGTTCATTATTCAATGTCGATTAAATTAAATTTCACTTTAGATTGTTGATAGAGAGAGTAAAAGGAAAGTAAGTAAGTAAATATAAATAAATAAATAATCAAGAAAAAAAAAATCAAAAAGACAAAAGAGAAACTTAATAAACCGCCAGATTTTGGCAGCTATATATATAGCGAGGTTGCCTCAGTAACCCTTTCACCCCGCAACCTTTTTTTTTTTTTTTACAAATTAAGTAAAGTGAAAAAAAAGTAAAAAAAAAATGAAGCAGATTTCATTTAGCTTTTTCTTTTTTATCATAATTTAATTTTAAACCTTATTAATCGATTATTTGGATAAACTTCACTGATAGAGTATCAGTAATAGCTGATCTTTTTAAACTATCAAAAATAGACATTATTTTTTGTTTGTTTCCATCCATTCTTTATAAGCTCTTTCTGGAAATAGACTACTTGAACATAACTTTATAGATATAAGATGTTTATACGCTTATGTATTCTAGCTATTTATAATGGGATATCATATTACTAAGGAAAGTCATGGGTTCATAGAACTAGAATGCAATCGAAATTACGGTGATCCTGTTGCAACCTATGAGTAAACCTGTGCTGGGACCAGTATACAAATTAACCGGGAACATTGGTAACCTTTCTTTTTATTTAAAAATCTTCAATTCAAGCTTTTATATCTTAATTGAGAAATCTCAAGATATAAAATTCATCCACTACACCCACTGCTCTTTTTTTTCTTTGTAACAATTATTAGTGATCAATGCTTAATATAAAAATTACTCACTTGACCCTATAGTTCTGAAAATTTCGGGCTAAACCAATTATGTCATACATTAGCTTTTTTACTTCATCATTTGCTTTCACCATTTTTATTTTTTAGGTATTAAACTTAACTCTTGTTTATACTATGGTAATGGTGCAATACAGCGTAAGATCAAGTTATTGTATTACTGCTATTTCTTATTTAGCGTTTAGTATTAAAGGCAAATTCATCCTTCGTGCACAGACCATCAGCATTGTAAATACTATATATATTTAAGTACCTGGTTCCATAACAAAATTAATCACATCACATCTAAATCTTGTTTAAAAAAGTGGAATTTCTATATTTTTGTATGGCGCAGTTTCACTTTTCCAATTGCTCAATAAAAAAGGGGTAGCAAGTTCCACTTTAAAGTTTAAACTTTTCTTTAATGCATAACTCAAAAAAAAAAGTTCTTAAACGATAATAACTGGTAGCAATCACTTTGTTATGTCATGTAAATAATAAAGATGGAGGACTTGGTGTAAACCATACACAGTAGCTATCCCGGGTAAAAAACCAGAAAAAACGAACATTCATTGTGTGACATTACCATGCAATAATTCAATGCAGCAAACTGGTACTCCACAGTTATGTACTGTAAAGGGAAAAAGTTGGAAGAAAAAAAAACATAATATTTGATTCGAGAGAGATAACGTGCTTTTCTTATTTGTTCTACATAGCTCACTAAATCGATAGACATAGTTAATTAGATTATAACAGTTACACAGATATAGTATCGCCGCTTGAAAAAACAAGTCGTTAGTATTCGGGTGGGCAATACAGTGCATATTCTTCCTACATTTAGCAACAGAATCCGATGGTTTATCGATTTTGTACAGACGAATAAAGGGTAGTAGGTAAATTTACAAATATTCTATAAAAATTAAACTGTGGGATATTTAATCACACCAGTTTCTATTAGGAATATTGTGAAATGTATATTTTTATATCAATATCTACAAAAATGATGTGATACCTGCTTCATCAGAATATGCCGAGGTTTTATTTTTATTAGTTTCTCAAATTACTATCCTTGGCAAATATATACTCTTAAATGCTGTATCAACATAGGACCAGAGTACACATGTTGCTGATAACTTAATTAAGAAAAAAAAAAAAAAACTCTCATACAGTGTAAAATATTGTCATAGTAATGAGCGTGGGGTCATAACCCAGGAGAAAGGGACCATGTTACACTGCTTTTACTTGTAGTAGAAAGTTGGATTTTATAAGTCATATATTAATACTTTTTTTGGAGCCTTTTACATCAACTGTTTGAGTAAATACATATAGTTTTTATGTAAATGTATGTTAGAATTAAAAAAAAACAAAAAAAAAAACGATAATATTAGAAATCAAATAAAGGAATTTCCTAATGGGATGACTAGGAAAGAGATCAAATGTTGATTTTCAAGCGATAATGAATACACTCATTATCAATGAATGGGTACCCAGATCTACTAGGTTTTTTCCAATGAATTTGCGCACTCCGATTTTTTTTCTTTTTTTTTTTTGCGTGTCCATTTTTCGATTTCCTGTATATCTTACATTATAAAAATAAATAAAAAACGCAAAAAAAAAAAATCGGAGTGCGCAAATTCATTGGAGAAAACCAGTAGAATATTTTAGTGTTAATTAGAGAAAAGACCTATATACTGGATTCGATTCTAATTGACATAGTAGTTAGGTAGAACTTCATCACTCTATAAACTTTACATTAATCTCTTGGATAATGATAAGCTGTTTTAACAGTAAAGTATCTGGTTGCAAGAAATTGAGCTAGCGGATAATGCTAGTTAGAAAACGAAACCAATGTTAATATAACCGTAGTGCATGTTCCGCACAGATCGACAGGAGTTAGTAACTCAGAAAGTAGAATTCATTTTCCTGAGCAAGCCAATTGCTGTTGAGCTAATGATAAAAAGGGAAATTTATGGTATGCAAGCTGTCATGCCGGATTCACCAAGTTCTATTGGTATACTATATCTCAAACGTAGTTTGTTGTATACGTGGAATAACAATATAATTCGTGTTGTATGTGTGTGCGGATAATAGGGTTATTTACTATTTAAATGAAATCAAGATTAAAAATTTGACCAATCAAGTTTGAAGAACGTTTACTATCGCCTGCTCCTATAACATAGCAAAAAGCATTTGCGTCTTTAGAGTTAGTGCTACGCATTTTTCTTTTTTTTTTTTTCAAAATCGCATTGGTTAATAAATACTTTCCAATATTCTAACTAGAATATAGGTCAAAAAGAATAGGCCCGCTTGAGAGGACTCGCTGCATCTTAAAATCCAAGTATTTCTTAGCATTGGTTAAAATTGCATCTTAAAATAGAATCCTTACATAAGCATAAAATTTCCGGTTTAAGTGATAAAGAAATTACTGAATCAAAAGTATGTACTCTATATACAGTAATACACTACATTCAACGAAAAAGTGACAACGGCAACAAATTAGAATTCTCTTTCGCATATACAATCATACTACCAGTTGTGTAGACATTTTAAAGACAAAAACTGAGTTTAAGACTATAACAATTTCTCATCAAAAAATCTTAGTAAAATGTTAAGCTTCAATAATGGAACGTAAGGCTGATTTAAGTTTTCTTTTTTAAAAAAAAATATCATAGCATAGGCGTTTCATATGTACCGTAACCAATTTATTCACCATTTAGTATCCTCAGTTTACCTATCTTTTGTCTTCTATCAACCTAAATTATAATGTAACTAGAATACTTGTGCTAATTTAAGATACAATGTTTGGACATTTACATGTAAGGAATATCAGATATGCTAAATCAAAGAGTTTTCTTTTTTTGGAGACTTCTGTATTGGTTTTTTCCAAACTATTTGTGCATGATTTCTTTTGTATAATATAAATTATACAGGAATATGCAAAAATGAGATGCAAAAAAACAAAAAAAACAAAAAAAAACAAAAAAACAACCAATGGATACAATTACTACATTCAGTTGGTGATCATTAAAATCACACCATTTTAACTAGATAGGCACTATCGAAGTTTCTTTTTTTTCTTTTTTTTCTTAAAAAAAAAAGATCTACAGCTAAATTTAGGATTAAAGTAGCAAGACAAGGTTTTAATTTGAAAATTGAATTGGAAAGGCGGAATAAACCTAATCGAAATAAACGTGGTCTTTAAAGTTTGACGGGTGGTATTGCCCAAAATAATAATTGACTTTGTTAGAATTGTCAAGTTTCAAAAGGTGCAAAAAGTATTGATTCTAATCGAGTGTAAAAAGAAAAACTTTGAACATGGCGATTCTGCTATCAAAACAGATGAAGAAAACGGCCAATTATTTCCGCGATTGATTTTCAACTTTCCAAGACCGAAGGCATATGACATTTGGCTTATCAAGAAGTATCTTTTGTTCATTTCGTCAAAGCAAAGTGACAGGACAATTATGCAAGAAAAGGCAAAAACAAGCAAAGACTATATTATACTACTTCTACTTTATAATAATATTATCATTAAATAAACAATTTAAACCCTGAAGTTTAGAACTAAAGAACGTACTACTTGGTTCAGACATACGCTAAATACAAGACTAACTATATTGAAAAACAGATAGAGCAAAAAAAGTTTTCTAAATAAATAATTAAACAAAACAGGACTAAATGGTACATTGTATTTTTACATAATAAATTTACAGACAATTTTTTTTTTTTTTTTTCGTCCATTGGGATATAAAGCTTTATTGTACAAAGTCAGATTAGATGAAGTCATCTAAAATCAAAAGATATCATTTATTGCATCATCTTTTTAATAAAAGATAAACGAAAACATATACAAAAGAAATAAAAAGAAATATGCTATTACAATAAGTGTATTAAATATGGGGTATTAATATTAATAGCAAAATAAATATAAAAAAAACAAACTATAAACTGTCACCAGCCAATGGCTTTCTTTCCTGTCTCTCGTTATTTTCCAATCTGATCTTCATGGCATCCATTTTAAGCATCAGATCCTCAATCTCTACGTCAGTCACAGATATGCCATTCTCAATGCGCTGCTTACACACACTCAACACAGATTCTGCATTTTTAAACTTGTTCTCTAACGCAGTAATGACCGTTCGATGTGTTTTAAGATCTTGTCTTGCAATGGCCAATCGCACCTGCAGGGCGTTTCTGTTCTTCTCATATTGGAATATCAATTCAGAACCTGAGGGTGATGGCAATTGATTCTCTTCTTCACCTTCACTCTCCTGTTCTTGTTGTTGCTGCTTATTGAAATTAGTAGGAGGTCGTAGCATGGAATGCTTTAGTAGAGGACTTGAGCTATCCTCCTCCGTCTTGGGTGTTTTGTGTTTTGATTTCAGCATACCGAGCTCCTTTTCGAGACCACTGCTGAGCGTCACCATTTCATTTACTTCGTTTGAGAACCGTTTTGCCTCTAATTTCACTCGGTCGTAATGTTCTGTCAGTTGCTTGTCTAGACCTGCAATGCTCTTTATCAGCACCTTGTGTTCAGGGCTCGTTTCAGGTGCCTTTATCTCTGCTCCTTTCAGTCTCTTTACATCCTTTATAATACGGGTCAGTGTCTTGAGTTCACGCTTATACTGAATGAACAGTGACTCATACTCGGCATGAAGCTCTGTCATTGCCCTCTTGGATGTGCAATCTGTGTCAGACTCGTTCGTCTGATTTTCTATCTCGGATTTTTTGAGCTCATTGTATTTCTGTTGAAGTATAGCAAAGTCATGCTGCAAGAGTTTCAGGTCGTTCTCCTGAGGTATCTCCAATGTTTTTAATGTATTCTCTACTTGCATAGACTCGGTATGTTCTTCAGACATTTGCCTAAAAATCATCTCTCTTCTAGAGGCATTCTCTAACTCCTGCTCCAAGTGCTGAACTGATTCACGTAAAATGTGTATTTCTTTCTCTGCTTCCAAAACTCCTCCATTTCCTCCTGACTGGGGAGCAGCATCATTCGAGTACTTTGACTGCAGCGCATCTACTTGATCCAACGACTCTTGATAACGCAATAAGACCTCATCTAATTCTTTTAGCGTATCCTGATGATCCTGTTGAAGATGCTTAAAATCAGCTTCCAAAGCTTCCATTCGTTCATGCTGATCATTTGATTCTGGTATTGGGGGTTCTTTTGTCTCGGTTGTTGTTGTTGCTGCTTTGAGTAAATCATCAATCTGATGTTGCAGTTTCTGCTTCTCTTCTTCATATTTATCACACTTGTCTCTTAGTGTCTTGAGCTCTTCCTTTTCTATAGATTTATCCTCATCATCATCTATCTTTTGTGACTGAAGTGAATCCATTTTCTCTTTAAGTGCCTTGCGCTCACTTTCACTCGTGGCTAGACGCGTCTCGAGATCGTGAATGTAATGCTCTGTATTTTCATCCACCTCTTTCAACTTTAGAATCTTTCCTCGTAGCTCGCTTAAGAGCTCTCGATCATGTACTGTCTCTTCTACAGTTGTCATGAGTTTCTTTTCCAATTCTGAAGTGTAGGTCTCATCTTTGATCTGTCGTTCCAAAAGCTTCTGAACTCGACGCCGTAGCTCGTTGATGGTCTGTTCTTGACTCTCAATGACGACTTCGCATTGATCAATCTTGAGCTGCTGTTCATCATAGGCATGATCAGAGTGGCTTAAAGCAGCTCGGATCATGGCAAGCTGGGACTCCAAGCCAGATATACTCTTTTCATATTCCTCAATGACGGGCTCCACCAAGTGCTGAAAGTCAAGGTCAGAGGGCTGGTTGGACTTTTCCTGATGAACTCGGACAAGTTCATCTTCCACCATGACATTGCGCTGTTTAATAAACTCGGCTGCAGCCTGTAATTCCTCCACCTGTTGCTGCAATTCTGCAATCGTGACATGTTGTTCATGGTAAAGATCATCAAAATCGGGATTCCCCATGGGTGTACTCTCATCATGAAGATCTGCCAATACACGCTTAGGTCCCTTCTTCAATTCACCCTTTAGTTTGGCGATGGTGGATCGTAGTAATTCAAGATTATCTGTTGTCATCCATTCCTCCATCTCGTTCTTTTCCATCTTGTTTTTGATATTGCGTGCACGGTTTGCATATTGAAGGGTATTGAGTGTCTCGGATAGATTTGACTCGGCTGGACTGACACAGGCAATCATCAGCGTCATTGCACTTCCACCCAACGAGTCTTGTAATAGTCTTGTCAACTTTGAATCACGATAGGGTACGTGCGTGCTCCTCTTGGAGGGATCCCCGAGAGCAGAGATGACATTTCCCAAGGCTAACAAACCAGCATTGATATTAATACCTTCTTTACGTCGATCACCCTCAGCAGCAGTGCGTTTCAACTAAAATGTAAATATGTTATGCACAATAGCCAATATATATATATATATACAATGTGGCTAAATTATTTACCCGTTCACTACCAGCCAAATCAACAAAATGGAACTTTGAGGTCGTTATAATCCAATCACCATCATCAGGAATTCTATTTGCATTTGATGCTACCCTTTTTGATTGTAATTTTGAAGCAACAGGACTTGCTGCTCTGCTTGAATTAGGAGAGGAAGGGACATAGCGTTCCTGTTTCAAAGTAACAGAGAAAATAGCATGGGAACGTGATGACTTTTCATTCATATCAGTTGATCCAGTTGCTCTGTTTTCTGTACCTTGTTGTAAATAGCTGTGTGTTTTTTTTTTTTGAACATTTTGTTAAAGGAGGTTGGTGGGGAGGGGGAACTTAAAATTTATATATATAACATGACTTACAATAGCACGTCATCTGTAGTGTGTACAGGCATTTCCTTCACACCTGTCCAATAAATATGACCTTTTGTATCCTCTCTAATTGTCACCGGGGGTTTTTCATTGGGTGGTGCAGAGTTGAGTAGATCAATCAGCTCTTCGTTGTATATTTCTACAAACGATACCTTGACGGAGGACCGATTTGCCTTTTTGGAGCGTGCCTGGATTTTATTAGTGTCACTGACAGACGAGGCAGCGGAGACAGGTGACCTCGGATCATTTTGTTGTTCTAGCAACTCAAATAACAAGGCCATAGCTCTTGGTACAATGCCTTCATGTTCAAGGTCAATATCATTTGTATGCTGGGCTGTTCCCATTGTATAGGTCTTTCCTGAGGAGGTTTGTCCCTATTCTTACTTTATATCAGTATACATACAAATCACACTGATAAAACACATACATAAGCAAGCATCGTGACATTATATCCCTCTACAAATTTCTGTACTGGTCCTTCACCTAAAGACTCAAAAATATCACTTTGCTGACTATTCGGACCAAAGACATGATCATAAGTAAAGTATTTATTTTGTGACACAATTTGAACAGATTGTTCATGGGCTCTAAGTACATCACCAGCAAAACGAGGTTGGGCTCGATCTCTTTCAGTTAAAGGTCTTATTCGTAGTGCTATATTCTAAAAAGGTCAATATAAACAGATCCTCCAACTCGTCTTGTATTTGTCATTTACCAACTTGAACAGCTGCCATCTGTCCATTGTTGTCTTTTGGCATTTTTGGGGGTTTGGAAAACAAAAAATAAAGAGTAAAAAGGAAATTAATTTTTTTGTTGTTTTCTTTTTTTTTTTTTTGAAAATTGAGTGTCCATTTTTTTGCTTGTGTAACATGAATTTATTTTTATTATTATTAAAAATGGTTTGTTAATAAAAAAGTATGCATTTTAAGCAGAGTTGAGAGTCTCCAAAAACTTCTTGGAAGCAGCACCAGAAGTACCCTTCTTTTGGACCTTGGTGACCTTACCAGCAGCACGCTTCTCGCTAGCGATGATCTCGGCACGACGGAGGACCTGGGCATAGGGGTTAAGGCGGTTCATGACACCTTGGTTCTTGAGAGGGTTCTTCTTTTGGGTGAAGGGACGCTTTTGAACCTTGTTACCAGCAGGGCGGACAACAGACTGGATTTCATCAGAGTTGATGAGACGGTTGACGTCAGGGTTAGTCATGATGTGGGCAGGGAGGACATAGTCCTTCTTCAAGGTAGCGGGGGTCTCGTATGTACCGTAGAGTTCGTCCAAGAGAGCGACAGCACCCTCGGTCCAGATGATGAAACGGCCCAAGTGTCCACCAGGGGCAAGTTGTAACAGGTTGAGGCGGCGGACATTGACAAGCTCGAGACCAGGCAAGTTACGGAAGGCCTTGACAATACCGTTATCCTCATTGTAGATAACAAGAGGACCACGGCGTTGGCGGTGACGGCGGTTTCTGAGCTTACCCTTACCAGCACGGAGTTTACGAGAGTTAGAGACCTTGACAACATCAGCATAGGCATTGACAGCCTTCAACAAAGTAACAGCATCCTTGGTCTTGCTCAACTTTTCAACAGAAGAAGAAACAACAAGAGGAACCTCTTCAATCTTTTCAACACGGTGACCGCGAGCCATGACCAGGGAGGGGAGAGCAGAGGCAGCCAAGGCAGAGGCAGTGGCGAAACGCTTCTGGTTCAAGTTTGTCTTGACGTGCCACTTTCTCCAGGTCTTTGTGGGGGCAAACATACGACCACCGCGACACATGTTTCCGAAAGCGGCTTGACCAGCACGGTGAGTACCGGAACCGTTGACACGAGGAATACGAGCAACAGCACGACCGGTACCCCAAGATTCAGCACTGGTTTGTTCACCTTTTTTTTTTAGAGGGAGCGTTTATTAGAGCCATTATCTTTTACGTGTATCATTTTTTTTGTTTTTATTCTTACCGGCTTTGTCGGAAACAGCATAGGGTTGACGCTTGTTCTTGGCCATGTTGGTGTGGACAAAGTTGACAATGTCGGGTCTGATAGGAGCCTTGAAGACAGCAGGAAGAGGAACGGTGGTAGCGACATTCTTGCCACATTCGGCGTAGACGTTAATAACGGGTCTGGCAGCGGACTAAAGAGACAAAAAAAAAAAGAAGACAATACATTAACATGAAATTCTAAAAACATTTGCAAATGATCTCATTGTGAAAAAATGAGTCTCTTGAAAGAAGCCATCTAACAACAATGGACATTTCTGTGCTGTTTCTCTTTGGATGGATGATTTACCATTATGTAGAGTGTTGAAGATTGAAGAGTGAATCAAGGGGATAACAAAGTAGGGCAGTTTCGCTTTTATATATGTGTGACTTGGTTTGTTCGGCCCGGATTCTTGAGGTGGGCATTTATGAATAAAAACCACTTTAATAAAACACAAAAATTGTATAAAACGGTTCTACTATGTATGTGCGTATGCTATTATGATTTGACTATGTACTTTATTGTATAAAAATAAAGCTTTAATGAATTTCTTTTATTTACCTAAATGATGCCCTGATATATATAAAGTCATCAATGAAGAAACTCCAAGAAACCAAATTCTATCCCAAGCAATCTTTAAGCCCAGAACGAACTGAACTCATACTCTGAATCAATCCATTTCCAAGGATTTAATAGTGCTGCGATTATCATTATTATGTGACAATCAGTTGCATTCTGAATTTACTTGATCTATGACATTGGTTGTAATATATTGCAGATATTGAACTCCGAGAGGATATTCGCTTTCAAATATTTGAATTGAATGAATAAATCAGTCTCAGGCTAGTTGGTGTTTTCAAAAAGACTATGCTATACAGAAGATGGAGAATTTATCACATTTATGTCTAATAAAATGTAGCAAGCTGATCTTCTAAAAATAGAACTATTTTAATCACTTTACTATTATGTTTATGTAATCATATCACTCTTTCAAATCATGATATTCTCATTGCTTTCTGGTTTTTTTTTTTTTACCGGTTAAATGTGTGTCTAAATGTTTCCGTCTGAAAAGGTCTGTGCGCAAGATCCAATTGCTTTTGTATCGATTTCAATTCAACAGAAAAAAATGGTATACTCAAAACAATTTATTTACAAACTTTCTTATTTCAGTCGATATCGATAAAAACTAAAATGATAGTTCATTCACGAGTTTATGCTGTATTATAATCATTATTATAAAAAAAAAAAAGGAGGGGGAAATAAGGTAAACCAGATGATAAGATTATGTTTCTTGTGTTCTTTCATTATATTTTATTTTGGGGGATAAAAACTAGCTTCGAGAAAAGGAAAGTTTGTGAAAATCATATATCAAATTGAAATTCGCATAAGTAACCCCCCCTTTAATGAGTGGAGTCTTTAGCTTTTAAAATTCAGCTTATTAAGCTGTTTTATTATCACTTATTATTGAAATATATTAGAGTTAAAAGGGAAATAGTAAAAAAAAGGAAAGATGCACACATTTGATCAACATATATTCATTTATATATAATACAAAGTAAATGTAATATAAATCACTTTATCAAGTAAGATTTTATATAGAAAAAAATCACCCCTCTTTTCCCCTTTCATTTTATCTCCCTCCATTACGGCATAAATCAGTATTCTAACCGAAAGGTAGGAGAGTGAAATTGGAGTGTGGAAGGATGATATATTGTGTAAATGAGCAAGTGGGTGTGTGTTGTCCCACAAGTATTCTGGGCTGTTTAGTCTGCAGTCTTTTATTGCAATCTTGGAACTCTATACTTGTTAAAATACTTCATTTTCTCTTTCTGTCTCTCCTAATAAATTTTATAACTTCATAATTCATGTTTTTAAATAGGATCAAATGAAAATAATTTGCAGTTAAAAAAAGAGTTGGTATCAAAAGCACTATTCATTCGTAGCCGGGGGAGCCGGTGATAATAATAACATTATTACAACGGGTAACAGTTTGAACAAGTGAAATGCACCGGATAATGTCATTGCTCTATTATTTTATGATTAGGGGAGAGAGAGAGAGAGAGAGAGAGAAAGAGACTTTACCGGAAATCTTAAATAAAAAAAAAAAAAACTGGTATAAAATAGATATGTTCAGAAATCCAAACTTATCTTGTGTTCTATCATGGCGTGATCAGAGATCAAAGCTAATGATGACAAGAGGGTCTGATTAAGATAGAGAGAGAGAGAGAGAATGTGTGTGTGTGTTTTTTCGGGAAAAATCACGGACGAAGATTTTTACCTTTCTCATCTTGTATGTTGGAAAAATAGTCTACTTTGAAAGGTTGCCAATTTAGCACACAATAAGCCCCGGTGCATGATAGAGAAACAGCACGTATACAATGCAAAATTAGTAAATTAGCACATTTGCTGACGCTAACCTACATACAAAGAGAGAGAGAGAGAGAGAGAGAAACCCCAGAACACTGCGGTTCAACACACACACAAAAAAAAACCTATTTTTTTTTTATATTTTTATTTTTATTTATCTTGAATTCTATATCCCCTTTCTTTTTTTTTCATCTCTTATTACTTTTCTTTTTCTTGATTTATTCACTCGTTAAAAACGCTCACTATACCGAGAAAAGAGAAAAATAACGCACTTATAGCAATTGATTCAACTCTTAATATAATTAATTCTGCCATTCTATTCACTAAATCATGTCGAGAGGAAGTATTTCACATAATTATGAGTATATTTCAACTTACTCGAGTAATATGCAACAAATAATATCAAAGTAATTATATTTTTTTTTTTAAAAAAAAAAAAAAGAAAAGCGAATAGCTCAAATACTAAAACTAAACATCTTTAACATTACTTAGTCGTCTTGTATTAAAAATAAGACAGCAGCCAGTCCAGACTCGACAAAGTACTAATAACGAAAGAGGTAATGAAATAAATGTAAAATAGTTTCACTAAATAAAAAGAAACGAAAAGCTCAAGTTCCTTTTTTTTTTGAATAGATCGTCGTCCTCTTGATCCTCCACCCATTGTACAAATTGAACTTGAAAATACTTCATTACAAGAAACACAGTATGTTGTTGTTTATTTTTATATTTTGCCAGACAAAAAAGAAAAAACAAGGAGAGAATTAACTTTTTGTTTGTTTGTTTGCTTATTTTGAATATAGGGATTTTTTACAGAACCCTTACCTGTTTATGTGTGTTTCCTTGGTTCACCCAGTAAATCATGAGGAAATTGTTAATTCATCCCAAAACATATTATCAGGCCAAACGGCCTCATCCATGTATAAATTGAAAGACATAAACAATCACGGTAAATACTCTCTCTCTTTTCATTGAAATGTAAAATTGAATCCATTTCTTCTAAATATGTAGATGGTGGATTCTTTGTATTTGGTGATCTTTCTGTCAAATTAGAGGGCCAATTCAAATTAAGGTTTTCTTTATTTGAAATCTCTCAAACGGGTTCAAATAATTTGAAATCAATATACTCTGATGTTTTTACCGTTTATTCATCAAAAGCATTTCCTGGAATATTGGAATCCACATTCTTGTCAAGATCCTTTTCGGACCAAGGCGTACGTATCAGAATAAGAAAAGAACATCGAGTACAAATGTAAGACATCTGACTTTCTTAGTATTGTTATTTCGACTAATTAACCAAGTATAGGTCGGGATCTCGTAAAAGAAAATTATCTTTACATGATGATTCGGTAGATAATGCTATTGAGGATCGATTTGATCGAAATCCAGGTCAATCTGCAATGTTTCCCTCATTGTCATACTCTAACCATAACAATCCTAATTATGTGTATCAGCAACAACAACAACAGCAACCACAAAATATTCAATTGCATCAATTGCAACTGCATCAGTTACAAATGCATCAACATGAGCAGCAGGAACAACAAAAGAAGCAAAAGCATAATCAAATACCCTACGCATTTGATGGCCACGCACAATGGACTCACCCGTCAGATGAATTTCCATATGAAAGACGAAGCAGTAGTAGTAGTAGTAGTAGTAGTAATTGCAAGTAGAGTATAATTTTTTTTTAACTTCGTAAATCTAATATTTCAAACTTATAATCCGAAATTTCAACGTGCCCATCACGGTGAGCATCCTATAAAATCCCATTTGACATTGTTATTATACTCTCTCTATAAGAAATAATAATCATAATAAAAGAGTGACTTACGGTATAAATCGGTAAATCTGGATGTGGATGGAAAGCAGGTGTTGCTTTACAGTTACTAATAATATCTACTCCAGGTGGATCCGTTAAACGGAATACACCGAAACTTTTGTGTGTGTATAATGAGTAACAAGTCGTTTTTTAAATAAATAAATAAATAAAAAGTCAACTTACTTTGGATCTTTTGAAGGTGCACACACTATCGCGATGGCTTCTGGTAACATCAGCTGATATGAGCAGTGCGTATGCAAATCAACCGAACTTAGGAAACATGTTTGCGTCGGATGCGTCTATTCGTTTTTTTTTTTTTTTTTTTTTTTTTTTTTTTTTTTTTTTTTTTTTTGTATTCACGCACAAACCTCTTTTTTTCCTTTCACTTGCAACTTTTTGTTTTTTTTTTCTACCTTTTTTCCCTTTCATTCTTTCTACTTGATTTTAGTTGTGTAGAATTGAATATTAGTAACAATAATTATTAATAAAAAGCTAATACCATTTATTTTTTGATAAGATTGAAATTCATTGTTTTGCGGTATAAATCGGTAAACTGCCCAATCCGAGTGTATGATGATAAAAAGGAAGATGCATGAATGGTGCTACCACAGCACAACCTTCATTAGGTCGGCAATAATACAATTCCTTGCGGTTCTGAAAAGTTCTTTTTTTTTTTTTTCGGCAACTTTATTGCAAAAAAAATAAAATAAATAAAACAAAACCATCCAAGTGATGACGGGTATCAGCTATTTACTAAAGCATACGTACTTTTTAAATATTAAAATCCATTTAGGGGGATCAAAAAGCAAAATCCGATCCGCTCATTCTCCTTTTTTGGATGAAAATACAAGTTATCCGATTGACAACAGTCGTTGATGAACCAACCAAGTTTGAATATTCTTGGTTTTTCCAAAAGCAACAAGTTGCTGTTATATTCGCTCCTGACTTTTCTCTTAATCACGGTATGTTCCCATTTTAGTTCTTAGATTCATACTTTGAATCAATTACAACTCGGGAAAACAATGTGCTTATTCTTCTTTTAAAAGTTTCCAATTATGCATTCATAATAATAGGTTCAAATGATGATGTCTTGGAGTAGCGTAAGATGATCTCACACGAGTAGAGTAAGTATACATTGTGAGTATATATCCATTGTCTTTATTATTATTATTGTTAGTAGTAGTAGTAGTAGTAGTAGTTGCAAGTAGAGTATAATTTTTTTTTAACTTCGTAAATCTAATATTTCAAACTTATAATCCGAAATTTCAACGTGCCCATCACGGTGAGCATCCTATAAAATCCCATTTGACATTGTTATTATACTCTCTCTATAAGAAATAATAATCATAATAAAAGAGTGACTTACGGTATAAATCGGTAAATCTGGATGTGGATGGAAAGCAGGTGTTGCTTTACAGTTACTAATAATATCTACTCCAGGTGGATCCGTTAAACGGAATACACCGAAACTTTTGTGTGTGTATAATGAGTAACAAGTCGTTTTTTAAATAAATAAATAAATAAAAAGTCAACTTACTTTGGATCTTTTGAAGGTGCACACACTATCGCGATGGCTTCTGGTAACATCAGCTGATATGAGCAGTGCGTATGCAAATCAACCGAACTTAGGAAACACTGAATTCGTTTTTTTTTTTTTTTTTTTTTTTTATCTTGGATATCAAACAATTCTTCTTCATTTTCAGTAGTGCAAGTATCTGTTGTGCCTGTCTGTTTTGGTATAATTAAGGTAGTAATCTTCAAGACATTGTTTTTCTAAAGTTTAAAAATAACATGTGTTTATATATAGACTTTTTGTTGCGTTGTTCAATTATACCAGTTTTCCTCCCAAAATGCCACATGTTTCAATCTTATTTCTCGTATTTGTAGAAGCAATGGAAAGGAATTGTGACTGTAATTGTTTTGGTAGAATCAAGCGTCTCAAAGGCTCCCCTCTTTCTGTGGTTGCTATAGTATACGATAGAAAGCATCCATCAGTAAACACATCCATCTTAAGTCTAGTAAAAACAAAATAACATACCATAACTGGTGGAATCTGATATTGAAAATGACTCCATCTCATCTACTAATGGTATTTTGGGTGGTAAATCAGGACCCTTGGGTTTGTTGTTAAGTGGTATTTTTGGTGGTAATGCTGGTTGATTGTAAAGTGTCATCTTGGGTGGTACAGACGGATATTGGTAATTGAATCTACAATAGAGATATCAAGTTTGTCAGTTAATTCCTTTTTTTAAATATATATATATTACCCATCGCTTGCATTATTGAGAGATATACTGGGATAGTTAGGTTGCTGATGATGTACTTCTCGCGCTGGCCTAGATAAAACCCCATCAATTCATCCTTCTTTTTTTTTTTTGCTTTTATCATTTTCCTTCCTTACTTTTGCTCTCTTTTTTGACCAACACCAGGGATACCTTTTAATTCGTCTTGAAGACTCCAGTTCTTATTCACGTCGACAGAGCGATATTGCGCTTGCCACTGCGACGTTTGGTCAGCGACTGATTTTTCCTGTGCTTCTTTTTCTGTCTTTTTCACTTGAGCTACGTAATTTTCATAAATTGTATCCAGTTTTGGTTTCATTTTCTCCATGGCGTCTAATGCTTCAGCACAATTCTGTTATAGGGAACTACATTTTAGCAAAGTAAAAACACAAACATGAAAAAGGGGGCCTTTTCTTACTTTATTCAGAATCTTGATATTCTTTTTGTTATCTGGATTTTTATATGAAGGGTGTTTCTTCAATTCAGTCAGACCTAAACTGGTGACAAATAAGGGCAAATGAGATTGTTAGGCTCTCTCTCTCTTTTTAATAAGGTTTTTATTCATGGCTTACTTCAAGTACTTCATGTAGAGTACATAAGCATGTTCCAAGTCATCTTCAAGAAAGTAAATACGAGCTTGCTTCAATAGATGGTCAGCAGAACGAAAATAAAGAGTAATATTGATATTAGAGTCGACTTGAATAGAAGCTTGTCTATTTAGCTCTGCAGTAGATCTAGGCTTTCGTGTTGTCATTAATAAGCGTGAATTAGAAGGAAAAAAAAAATACAAAGTATTCTCAAAGCTTATTTCCAAACAGTATTTTAACTAGCACAACATATTCAACTACCGCACCAAGCAGATGAAGCCAATGTAGAAAAAGGCATTTTTGTAAATGAATAGATAATCATACATTGGTTTTTATTATATCTCATTAAGTGTACTTCTTTATAATCAAACCCTTACTTGGGTCCAATTCGTAATGGTTGCCTGAAAACAGAGCAGATTGTATAAATGGTTGAATGTCATGAGTATGCATTTGTCTCGCCTTGTTTTCAAACTCTTCAATAGTAACACTGACTTCTGAAGGCAGTGATTTGTTTCTCAACTGATATAATCTACGCTTTTCCTTACAGAAGCCATCCAACACAGAGAGTAGCAACTCTTCTCTATCACGGGATTGATTAATGTATCTACTGAAACGCTATGGATGCAAAAAGTGAATACCAAAAAAAAAAAAAAAAAAAACCCACACAAGAACTTACTCTACGAAGGATCTTCATCATGCTAAACTTCTGAGCACTAATAAAACTATCCAATGCAACCCTGATAGCCATATCAACATCATCAGAACGAACATACTCTCTCAAATGCATCTTTGCGTGAGCTTCCGCAAGACGAATCATGGACTCCAAGTGACGCACTGTAATGGGAATACTGCCGCTAGCAAGTGACTCCTTTCTCAATTCAGAATAGAGACGAGATAACTTGTCTTCATCCACTTGCTGTAATTTGGGTTGAATCTTTTCACGAGCATACATAATATACTTGCGAAGAAGGTCTTGGTTGATAATCTATTTGATGATGATATAATAATAATATCCGTTAAATATATATATATATTCATATAGAGTGTAACACTTACATCAGAGTCGGATTCCCTAGGTTGAGCATACTTCTCATCCGTCTCATTATGAAGAGGATGACTGCGAATATGACTGCCAATGACATTGGTAGCCAAAACATGATCCTGCTCAGGATCAATCAAATCCTTCACAACACAGAGCACATCAAAACGAGACAGAATGGGTTCAGTCAGCTCGACATTCTGATTAAAGGGGATGGATGAATTATAGCGACCACGGATAGGGTTAGCAGCGGCCAAGACGGAACAACGTGCCTGCAAGGTAGTCACAATACCGGCCTTTGAGATGGAGATAGATTGCTGTTCCATAGCTTCGTGGATAGATGTTCTATCGCCATCATTCATCTTGTCAAATTCATCAATGAGACATACACCGCGATCAGCCAAGACAAGTGCACCACCCTCCAATGTCCATTCACGTGTGATGGGATCCTTGTGAACAGAGGCCGTCAGACCAACAGCACTGGCACCCTGACCAGTGGTGAACACGGCACGATGGGCCGTCTTTTCAACATACTTTAGGAATTGTGACTTTGCAGTACCAGGATCACCGAGCATGAGGATGTTGATATCACCACGGATCATATGCTTACCCTGAATATTCTTGGGTACACCACCAAACATGGCCAAGGCAATAGCACGCTTGATATCATCGTGACCATAGATAGAGGGGGCGATACTCTTCATGATGCGCTTACCGATATTCTTATCTTTGCCCATTTGGAGAATCTGCTTTGTATCATCTTCAGTCAATCTATAAGCAGCAAACATATTCTCCTTCTTGTTGATATGATTGGCCTCAATGATGGTCGCAAAGACAGGGAAACCATTTTTGGTGCTGAGTGAGGCGTCAAAGTTGTTTCTGTAGACACCAATGATCTCTACCTCTTCACCGGGCTTGGCCTGATCAATCAGATCCCAGAGACAGATCACCTCACGATGACGGGGTAAACGACCCGGAGGGACGGTACCTGGGCTCTCCTGGATGGTCAACTTTTGGTAGTTTCTATAGACCGTCTGCTCCATATTAACAATAAAGGGACCCTTACTCTGACAACTTGGACACGTATTGATCTTGATCTCCACATGAATATCCTGATAAAAGGGACCCAGTAAGGCATCACATTTTCCACAGTTATATTTAACCCATTTCAATTGGGGGAAGACACCGGTGCGGCGGGTCACCACACCAGAGACACGCACAAGACAGTTCAATTGGGACTGTCTCAGTTCACGTAAGGTGTTCTTTGTGGGTAGATCGGTGATGCGGATATGAATCTCACGGTGAATGCGCTCATACTCGGGAAACTGCATCAAGGTCACCTCCAATGCGACCTCATCGAGCACTTTGAGCATGGCAATGGGTGAGTTTGATAGGAAATAGGCCAGCACAATCTTACTATCTGCGAGGTTCTCATAGTTGACCTCAAAGGACTCCTTGTTGCGTTCACCCATATCTCTGATACGCTCACCATAGACGGATGTACCGTGTTCATCGACAAATGTCTGAAGAAAGTCTTTAAATTCTCGCTTGATGGCTCTACGTGTTGCTTCTTGGGTGATCCACTCTCCGATAGATGTATTTTTAATGTTGCGAAGATCATCGAGGGTCATTTCAGGCTAAGTTTTTTTTTCCCTTCCCCATTAGTATATAATAAATAGACAAAAATAAATAATAAAATCCTTACAACACCGTCTTCTTCTTCCTCATATCCCTGTGTATCGTAAACACGTCTACGTCTATGTGTGGTGGCGGGTAATATATTTGTCTCTTCATCCTCCAAGCCTTCCATAAAAGCACCAGCAATACGTCCTCTTCTTTGAATTTCAGCATCACGTCTATTGAGCTGATTATCTACTACATTACGGGTTGCAAGATCGAGGGGATCATAATCATCATCATCGACACCTTGTTGTTCATAACGATCCAAACGCTCATTAGTCTCATAATCTCTATATATATATTTTTTTTTAAAAAAAAAAAATGGAGTATACACATCAATATACAAAAAAAAAAATCTATTTTTTTTGTTTTGTTTACCTTTCCATATTATCGTTAAAAAGATCCTCGCCACCGTCTGATTCCAAGGCCTCCTCGTCACCATAACCGTCGTCTACCACCTCGTCCGCATCGTTTCTATATTCTGCTTCTGAAAAGAAGGGTGCTGGAGAAGAAGGAAAAAGTGAAGAGGGTTCAGGTGAATCAGCGTTCAATTCACTGGGACGATTGCGTGCTGAACTATCTCTTCTTCTTTTACGATCGGATTGAGACTATAATAAAAAGGTTTACTTTGTTTTTTAAAAAAAAAAGGGTCTATACATTCATATATATATATCCAATTGACCAAAAAAAAAAAAAAAAAAAAAGTTACCATTTATTTCAATAGTTTGTTTAAGGAATCTATCAAAAAAAAAAAAAAAAAGACGAAAAAAAAAATCGCGTCTCTAAAATGAAAAAAAAGCCAAGTCGCGACATGTGACTTGTTTTGGGGCCCTTCTTGACAAAGGCACAACCCTTCACACACACACTTGTACTCCATGTTCTGTCTTTTTTTTTTTTTTTTTTTTTTT
>MU622435.1:36079-59353 GCA_025399235.1 Backusella circina FSU 941
TATCTTACCTATTCCATTCACTACCAGTGATAAATGGAACATCATTATCTGAAAAAAAAAAAAAAAACAGATCTTTATCTTTAAGCAAAAACGGATCTCTCTGTTACAGCCGTTCCGCACATTCACTGAGATAACATGGAAAACAAATTGACACATTTGTATTATAAAAAGTGTGCCAGTAAATAAGCGAAATGACTGTACCATTCAAATGTCTCAAAATGGAAATTCAGTGAGGCTAAAGAAACAAAAACAACGTATGAGTCGTTTTTTGATGCCACGTATTCTGATTGTTCCTTGAAAACAGAGTGCTATTAAATGAACAAAGCTCTCTCTCTATATAAAGAGTATCAATGTATACATTCACTTTTCTCCTCTCTTTTATTTATTATTCATATGTTTCAGGGCCTTATCAAAAAAAGTACTACACTGAATATCACCTCTACAGAATATCCTGCCTACCCTAGCATGCATAGTGTCTCACTGTACATTGGAAGATGGAAAGTTTATGTAACAACCCCAGAGTACTTTGATCCTTACTTTGATCCCTATTCTCATGTCGTCGTCGGGAATACCTACCCAGAGAAGGAGATCCTTCCAAAAGAAGTCTCCACTTTTCCCGGAAAATGGGACTTCAAATTAAATTTAGCCATCACTACTTATCATTCCTTCTTTTCAAATACGGATATGATCTCAAATATGGTGAACAGAACGACGCGTGTTTCTGATTTGATCTGTTTTAATCCTATCGGCAGACAGGGAGAGCAACAACGTTGGGAAACATTCATGAGTGCAATGAAACATGCTCAAGCAAAAGTCGATAGGAGAAAGGTTCATCCATTCATCGAATATGACAGTGACTTTCTAGATGAAAGGTGGTATCTTATCGATAGACTTGATGAGAAGAGTGACATGGATTGGGATGTTGTGGGGGCATATGAGGTGAAGCCAGTGGTAAGTGAACAGCATGAGATATACACTTTTTGTTTTTGACTCTCTCTCTTCTGAAAAAAAAAAAAAAAAAAAAAGTCGGTAGCTCCTTTTAGAAATAGATTTGTATAAAGTTGATATTATTCACCATGATAATGGAAATCACTTGTTAAAGAGTGTGATTTATATTATTAATAAAGAACCATGTTATACCACCTTGTACACCATCTCAAAAGTAAGCGCCTCAAAAGTAATAACAATCCCATAGTCACGAGACAAAAGTTTATTCCGAAATGCATAAATACAGTAATTCTACCGGGATTTCTCTTCTGTTTTTTTTTAATTACTGTTATTATTATTACAAATGAGTCATACATTTGCCAACATTGTAAAGTTAAGGTAAATAGCAACTCTCTCTTGTTGGTTAATAAGCGTGAACTGATTATATACCAACAGTCAAGGTGATATTACTAAGCTTAAAGTGGATGCTATTGGTACGCGTTTTTTTTTTTTTTTTGTTTGATTTTTTTTTATGTTGTTTCAAGACTAAAAAGATCTATTTTAAAATAGTCAATGCTGCCAATAGCTCGCTACTTGGAGGAGGTGGAGGTATGTATAAAGTAAAAACGATAAGCAACGTTATTCTAAAAAGCATATACAACTAGTGGATGGTGCTATTCACAGGTTTGTATATAAAGTGATGAGACTTTAAAAATCTAAAATCAGGTCATTAACAAGTTATAAATACATGAAAAAGGGCTGCTGGACCAAAACTTTTGGCCGAATGTCGTACATTAAATGGTTGTATGGACGGGGTAATTATGAAGTATTGAAAATTAAAGTTTGGTCATTGATATAAGCGATTGATTCTATAGGATGCAAAGATTACAAAAGGTAAAAAGAAAAAAAAAATGAGAGGCATGAACAAACAAAAACTTAAAAAAAAGGCTACAACACTGGTAGGTTATAATTTACCTGCTAAACGTAAGTGAATAGAATAATGATGAAAAGGGTAAAAGAAAGACTTTAATATGTATCAAATAGACGTCATCCATACTGTGGGTCCACAAAACAGCGATCCCAAGGTATTGGAAGGTTGTTATGCTCGCTCTTTAGAGGTATTATCGGATAACAAATTACGTAGTATTGCATTTCCATGTATCGCTACTGGTGTTTATGGTTATGATAATGAAAAGGCGGCTCATGTTGCATTAAAGACTGTCCATGACAAGCTTGAAAAGGGGTTGGATGTAAAAAAAAAAAAAAAATAGATTGATAAGGTGTTGTTTGTTCTATTCAATGAGAAAGACAAGGCTATTTATAAAGGTAAAAACTAACTTGAAAAAAAAAATGGTATATAAAAAGGTTTTAATTTTAAGATTGCATTAATCAAAATCTTATCAAGATTTATTACCAAAGTATTTCCCAGGCGCAAACACCGAGTATCAGACTTGAGAAAAAGATCTTCGGATTTCCTTTTTTTAAACCAATCATTTTTAAAAGATATCACTATGAATCATGTCGTATCTTGTTTGATTTTCCTTCATGATAAAAAAAAAAAATGAATAAATATATAAAATATATTTTTCTTATCTCTTCTTCTTTGCTTTATATATATAACAAAAACAATGTTGCGATCAGTCTGTACAAATAGCGTAAGTCTAATAAAAAAAAATATCAGGTTCGTTTTTGTGTAACATGTTACACAGACAAAAACCATTATACAAAGCAATTTGATGGCAACAGCAAAACGCCATTATGTCCCAGCTCTCTCTGCCATGGCCTTCAAGACACACATGCGCCAAAGGAAATACGGACCCGTTCCTATTCATGCAGAGATTACCGCAGAAGATGCCGTATCCAATATTCTTTACAATACACCCAAGGTGACCAGTGAACCGCCTAAACGCCACGTCTTGAACTGCCTCGTACAGAATGAACCTGGTGTATTGAGCAAACTGAGTGGCGTCTTGGCTGGAAGAAACTTCAACATTGAGTCCTTGGTAGTGGCAAATACAGAGGTACCCGACTTGAGTAGAATGACGATTGTGTTTAAGGGAAAGGATGATCAAATTGAACAGGCAAGACGTCAATTGGAGGACTTGGTAAGTTTGTTGTTCTTATTTGGGTATGTGTCTTCTTTATTTAACTTACAGGATGACAGGTGCCTGTTTGGGCTGTATTGGATTATACTCGTACCAAATTGGTGGAACGTGAGCTGTTGCTCATCAAGCTTTCGATTCTGGGCCCTGATAATTTGCATGAGCAGATGCCAACTGCAAAGTTTGATGAGACTGTAGAATTTTCAGACGATGTTCTTAACCATGAGACAGAGGTAAACTTAAAAGAGAGGGGGTTAGAAGACGAACATCATATTGATGCTTTCTCAAATATATATAGCACGAAGAACTATCACCTTCTAAAGCACTTAGAGAAACTTTTGATCATTTGCGTGCAGTCACTGAACTCAGTCGTTTATTTAATGGTAAAATCATTGATGTTGCTTCGGATGCAGTGATGATCCAGGTATGCGCAAAACCCGAGCGTATCACTTCGTTCATGAGACTCTGCAAACCTTTTGGTATTCTTGAGGCATCAAGAACAGGTAAAACATAATTCACATCATGTTCATGTAGATGATACCAACACTTCTATTTTATGAATCTATAGGTGTTATGGCTATGCCTCGCTCTCCTGTTTTCGATCATTATTTACCTCAAACAGAACATTCATATTCTGACGATGATGGAAAGGTGGATGAAAGCCTTCTTCCTCCTGGATAAACGATACCTTGACTAATAAATAAAGAAAAATATAAAAGTAACGAAATCTACTTATATGAGAGATTTTTTTTTTTTAAAAAAAAGAATAATGACAAATATATCATAAATGACAACTATAGAGCACGTGAAAACGCAGATGCTTTGTTGATTTTGTATATACTGTACAGATTTTGGGTTTTATTTCCCTTTGACAGTTCTAGTGTATTATTGACTATTTTATTCATCGCATTTTTTAACTTTTAAAAACTAGCTTTGACACCTCATTGTTGATGTCAAATGAAAAAGCGTTTTCAATAGAGCACTAAGAATAGTGTTTCTATTCATCTATACATCATCCCATAACATGCTCTTTATGATCTATATGATTAGATTTGATATCTAATCGAACACTCTATGAAAAAAAAAAAGATTTAACAAGATCAAACTGTTTACACAATGCCTTTGCAATTGATCAACTATAAAAAAAAACCAACCAAAACCTTTTACTTGCCCTTTATAAATTCTGGCTACTTTTTTTTTTTTGTCTTTTCTTTCCCTTCTCTTTCTTATTTCCATCAAATATTATACTCCTTGTTTTTTTTTTTTTCATTTAAAAAAAAAAGTATTTATACTATTAATACTACACATAACCAACTATTTTGACAGCATGTCACTCCGAAATTTCCTTAAAGCTGGCCTATTTTTTATTACCGGCTTTTATTTGGGTTATCAGTATTGTAAATCAATCACCAGATACAGCCAAAGACAGAGAGTGAATCAAAACTATAGTTCAGAGAACGACAATGATGAGTTACACGATACTCTCCTTTATTTATCATCAAGTGGCTCAAACAGCGAATCTAAACATTCAAAAGTAACAACACCTGATACTGAAGTAAAAAAAAAACCCCCCAAAGGAAAAAAAAAAAAAAAAAAAAGAGGATAATACATATGGAAAGCGATAGGTGCATATTCTTACTTTTTCTTTTTATAGAGTGTACAGGATACTAACTCGGTGGCAAACATAGAAATGGAAAGAGACAATAGTGATATATCAGAATTATCGCTTCATCAGCATTTGACAAGATTTAACGCTACTTTAAACAGACTTGGAAAGGACCAGCAGAGCACAGAACTCTCATCTAGTGATAATGACCCTGCTTCATCATTCAGTGGTAGTAGTGAAGGTACAGCTACTACTCCCATCATCGTCCAGGATTCAGATGAATCGACTGTCCCAGAATCTGGCGTTCTGGTCAATCATAGAAGTGTATTCTTACGTGGAGGCAGCATTATCAACCAATATAGTGATAACAATAGCAGTAATAGCAGCAAAAGTAGCAGTGATAGTACTAGCAAAAGCGATGATAGTGATGAGACATCTAGTAGTGATAGTAGTAGTGACAGCAATGGAGGTAACAAAGCTATTGGTCCTTGTGAGCTTTATAAATGTTTTTTTTAACATTTTTTGTTTTTGTTTGGATTTTCGAAAAAAAAAAAAAACTCTACTTTGAAAAACGAACACCTTGACTTAGCCATTCGCACAATCATATTTTGTTAAATAATAATATATGCGCCCTTATTTAAGCATATACTTGCATAAACGAAGAAAAAAAAAAAAAGAAAAAGACGAATAAAAGCGTAGTATTTTAAACATGGATGATTTATGTGTACAATATAAATATTAATTGAATTGGAAAGGTCTTGTTCGTTTGGGTTGAGGCGATAATTCAGATGTTTGCATCATATCAGCGTCTTCGTCAAAATCATCTGATATATCGCGTTTACGAGAGATAAATGTGGAGTCAAGACTCGATGAGGGTCTATCAACAAAGGCCAAATTACTTGACATGCTAGGTTCATCAGAGTTGAAAATACTATTTTAAGGATGATGAATAAAAAAAAAAAAAAAAAAAAAACTGGTTCATTAAACTTGTTCATTTTCTTTTTACCTGGGTTGTGATTCTAAAGCTTGGGCAAGAGTAGTGCGTCGAATATCCTCTTGTCCCATAAATTTAATCTAAAATGGCATTTTTTTTTTTTTTTTTTTTAGTATACAGCGCCTTCTCGTTTCTTTCTTTTTGTTACCTCTTTTATACGTGTCATTTTCTCAGCAAGACTAGAAAATTGATAATGCATGGCGATCTTTACTGCAGCATCGATGGAGTGTGACATGTGTAACACATTTGATAAATCCAATGCACGGGCGGATTTGTCACTTTTACATGCTTGTTGAATAAGTTGAAGTAGTGTTTTATCAATTTCAACATCGGCATTACGGAACTCAGTTGCATATTCATCTTCTTGTTGGGTTGCTTCTGCTTCATCACGTTCATGAAGTGTTGCTGTTAAATTACGGAGATATCTTTTTTGAAGGATGCGTGTTAGATGAAATAGATAGGTTTATATAATCAAATCTACACTTACTGTTCCTCAAGCTTTGCAGTCTGTGGATCTGTATTTACCACTGGCATCTCTAATTCAATATCCGATACGATAGGTCGTGGGAAGAATGGATATTGATTACTTCCCTAATAAAATATATTTAGTGTTTTACAACTCATTTGATGAATAGTAATAATAAAAGTGTGTGACTTACTCGAACAATAACACACATCAACTTATCATTCAAAAGACCAACAGGCCAGTAACGCTCTGTCTTTTGGATTGTCTGTGCATGTCGAACACCGTTAAATACGGGTACCCATGCACCTTGGTTGGGTCGTCTCTGTTTGGATAAAACACGCATAATAAAGTGTGAATCATAAATAGCCGCTTGCTAACAGAATGAGGTTTAAGCTTTCCATGTAACAATACTTTAGTAGAATATTTACTTACAGATGTCTCTGAAAATCCAACCCAAGTTAATTTACTATCTTTGGTTATTTGTATTTTGTCTTTTTGTAACATATCGTATGATTCAGTATTCATCAACATGTAATCTAGGTTTTGTTGATCTATATGTAAATTTAAAAAAGAATGACGGTCAGTCCTTTTCTTTTTTTTTTAGAAATATCTGCATGTTAGTTTTAAATGGCATTACTTGTAAAGGATGGAGAAGCAGCATAAACGATTAAAAGTAGATCTGCATTCCCACTCATCGAAACTACATTGGATAGTGAAAAGATGTGTTTTTGGACACCTGATAAACTGAAAATACGAATAAATCCAGCACTGGTGGCTACTACGACAGATGTTCCATTGATGGCAATGTCTATCATTGTCATTCAACCACAATAAATATCAGTTATCCATTTACCAACTTGTAAACTTTTTTTTTTTTTTTTTTTTTTTTTTTTTACTTGTAATCTCTTCTCCAATAGGCATATAGTGTGTCCATTCAGTGATATTTCCCCATGAATTGAGTGGTCTATAATACAATGTGGAGCCGATGGTGACTTGTTCTTCTTCCTCATCATCATTTTCATCGAGAATATCTGCCTGACGCTCCTTTGCGGTCTTTCGACTCTTACCAGCAAACACAGTACCCTGATGACCGATAGCTGCCAAATGAAAGTTTGCATAATCGCTGAAATGAAAGTTTCTGTTCTCTGTCTGATCATGGAACTCTACATTCATAATAGAGTGCTCTGCTTGATAGATGGTATAGACCACACCTACCAAATTGAATGCCAAATAACGACGATCACCTTCAGAAGGTGGCGCATTCACATTTCTCGGCCCTTCAATATCAAATGGTGTCTCTCCAGGTTGAAAAGGTTGTGTGGGCTCTAATCGAGCCATTGAAAGGCCAGCCGCTCTTTGAGACGATGATGATTTTGACGTGCCTAATAGCTCACGTCTGGCCTCCTCTGAATCTTCAGCATAACCTGCACCATCATCATCAATAACAAAGTCATCCAGCTCATCATCCATCATTTCGTCATCTAAATCTTCTTCTCCTCCTCTTAGATCCTCTCCTTCTTCTTCATTATCATCTGATCCATTTGTTTCAATAGCTTCATCAGCAGGTTTATAAAGCAACTGCCGTAACATTTGACTACCATTGATATCTGGTGTAGAGAGTTCTTCTTCAGTATCATCTCCAAAGAGTGAGTTGGTTTTATCGGCCTCAAGATTTTTATTGTTACTAGCGGCTGATCTTTCTTTTATCAATGCAGGGTGAGGGTATTGGCTGCTATTAGGGATAACGTTGTCCCAGTAAGAGAGTTGGCCCGTATTGTCTGTCTAGATTATTTATGAGTTTTGATGGGTTCCAATATATATATATATCAAATAAACGTCAAAAACTTACAAAGATGAGGTTATTTTCTTTTGGATGCCAATCTATAGTACAAATTTGGGAAGATGCCATGTAGTTTGCGACAACTGACTTTTTACTTGCGTCCCAAATAATAATCTGTCTATCAGTGCCTGCTGAGGCCAAATAATATCCATTTGGTGACCAAGCTATTGTGATGACACTCTAAGATATTTATGATGAGTCCTATTGACTCTAAAAAAAAAACAATACAAAAAATAAAAGTACCTCTGTGTGAACATTCTCCAAGGTATAAAAAGGTGTCCAGATACCCTTTGTGAATACTCTAATATCGGCATTGGTTCCAGGCACAGCAAAGCAGGACCCATTTGGATTCCATGCTACTGTACTCAACAACTCTGATCCAGGCAATGAACCCTTGGTGGTGCCCTTGAGTACCTTGACACAGGTAGGTTGGGATACAGAGGGTCCAACATCCCACACACGTACATCACCATCACAGCTCGACGATATTAAATATCTACCACTTTTATCATAATCCAATGACTTTACCAACGTTGTATGTCCTTTTAATAGGACTACTTTGGAGATATCTGCAATTAAAACAATGCGTATATCATTTTCGCTAATAAAAATGATGAAGAATTAACGCTTTCTGTTGCTATGTATTCATAAGCAAACTGGCTTACTCTGATGCAATGGCTAATTTTCTCCCGGTTGGATCGAATTGAATACAGCGGACGGGTACTAAACTTCTAAGAAGTATCTTATCTACCTCACTGTCCTTTTTATAGAGTATCACATTTCCATCTACTGCTGCTGTTGCAAAGATATCACCCTATTCATTCAACATCATATTAGATATAAAAAGAGGGCTGTTGTTGTGTGTATTTTACATGTGTGGCAATAGTAGTGACAGAATCAATATGCTTTTCCAAATATTTTGAAGACAAGTTGCGCTCGTCTTTTTTACCAAAGGATACTTTGACTGTTGCTTCAGAACCACCCGTCACTATTTCACTAACAAGGGAAAGAGACTATATTTGTGAAAAAAGTGCTTCTAATTATAGAATGGAGTATTTACCCGCCATTATGAATGTACTTGACAATAGTAAAACCCTCGTCATGGACATAACGATCTTCAATTTCAGGTTTATTCATTTCTTATGATGAAGAAGAGGCGAAAAAAAAAAAAAAGAAAAAATCGCGTATTAAACGCGATATGTGACGTTGATTACCTAATATGGAAGTAATCCTTCTTTTTGGCAGCACCCCTCCAAATGTTTTTATTTTTTTTCTATCAAACACGTCCATTTATTGTTTTGTCTTTTTTTCTTTATTATTTTATTTTTCCCTGGTAAAACCTTTTTAAAAAGATATATAGAAAAAAAAAAAAAAAGTAAATATGGCACAGGCTATTGCACGAAAAGTATTAGTGGTTGGAGGCTCTGGTTTTTTAGGTGAGTCGAAATGACAAAAGTGAAGAAAAAAAAAAATGTTATCCTAAAATATCTACTTTAGGCACAAGTGTTTGTAAAATGGCCGCTAATAAAGGCTGGGAAACTGTCAGTTTAAGGTAGAGGAAGCATTTTTCAATTGTTTTTATATTGTCAAAGTTGAACAAATCATCATTTTTAGTCGCAAAGGCGAACCCGAGATTTTTAAACAAACAGGAAAACCCAATTGGGCGGAGAAGGTAAAAAAAAAAAAAAAAAAAAAAGGATAAAAAAGCATAGGCTAAACACATAGATAAATATAGGTGCAATGGGCTAAAGGTGATTCACTTGAACCCGAGACTTACAAAGATGTTTTAAAAGGAGTAACCAATGTGGTACACACAGTTGGTATCTTGATGGAGAATGATTACAAAAGTATTGCCGAGTCAAAGTCACTGTGTGAGGCCGCCTCTGGTCTGTCTCGCATGATTTTAGGAATGAAGGATAATGGAAATCCCCTAGATCCAAATTTAAAAGACCGTCCTACTTATGAAAAGATGAACAGAGATACAGGTAAAGAAAACAACTACAAGTCAATGGGTAGTTATTAAAATGGGATTAATAATACAGCCACTACTATGGCAAATGAGGTTTCTAAATTGCCAAGCATGGATTCGTTTGTTTATATATCTGCATCCGATCTATTCCCTTTTATTGATCCCCGATACATTACAACAAAGCGGGAGGCCGAACGCTACTTGTTTACTCGCGATGGATTTAAAACACTTGTACTAAGACCAGGTAAAATAAATAAGTAAAAGAGAAGGTGTGTTTTGTCATTTCAACTCAACAATGCAAACAGGATTTATGTACAACCTACAAAGACCCACTGCCATGCCTATTGCTGGTGCACTTCAATTTATGAATGCAGTGACTAGTCCCTGCAAATCGAGTATCGCTAGCTTGCCTGGTGGAAAGATCATCACCACTTCGCCATTACAGACAGACGATGTTGCGCGTGCGATTATCGCTGGCATTGAATATAATGAAACAGGCATTTATGATGTAGAAGGAATCAAAGAGCTGAGCTTAAAACCTCTTTAAAAAAAAAAAAAGTTTTATATAGATATTCCCTATCTCCTATTTTCTTTCTTTAAAATAAATATATAGAACCTTAATAGTAGAAGTGCATATACTCATTTATAAAGCATTATATATTGATGCAACAAGGTGTTATTAATTATCTACCCTGTAGTAAAAAATCTGCAATGCAAACTCAATTTTTTTTTAAACTACGAACCTAAAAAAGCAGTTGTAAAAGAAACAAAAAAGAGGGTGAACACTTTTCATCCCTATCTTGTGTGTATGTTTTTCTTTGACCATCGTTCAAGGGTTATTTACCAAACTTACATGATAAAAAAAAACCCTTATGCTATTGGTGCTCTAGCTGGTTCTAGACTTTTTAACTTGGAGCACCATTGTGTGAGTTTCTTTTTGAAATAGAATCATTGAATAAAAAAAAAAAAATAAATTTCATAACATATATGATATAATACTCGTGGATAAACTTCAAGTTTAGAACTATAAAAAGGATGAAGATTATAAAAAGAGAAAATGAAAATAAATAATATAAAGCACTTTTCTTTTTTAACTTATTGAAATAGCTGATAATGATAAATAAGATCGTAGATCAACAACCGATCTTGACCAACTTTATTATGATAAAATGATCACACACACTATCCTTGTTTTTATTTCTTAGAATATTTAAAATTCCAATCTAAAATCTAAACACGAGAGTTTTTGATTTTTCATTGACCAATAGGTACTTCATTGTCCTGTCTCTATTTTTTTCTTTTCTATCTCATTACTCAAAAACGATACCATTTGCCAATAATAGAAATGATATACATCGATAGAGAGAGAATCAAATTATGTATATTGATATATTTATATATATATATATAAAAAAACAATTAAGGATTTGTTCTTGTTCTTTAAAAAAAAAAAAAGGAGGCGCATACACAAAAAGATAACCAAAATGAAATGTATGTATTTATAATTTTCTTTTTCTGTTTTAAAGGGGAGGGAGGGAGGGGATGCTCAAATGAGATGGTTTGGTTGGTTTATTGAAGGTACATTGGGCTTGTTCTCTGAAAATGGATTTCTTGCGTTGGATGTTCTCGCAGGCTGAGGCTCAGCAACAACATTGGATGACGACGACATGGAGGAGGAAGAGGAGGCGTTTTCCAGTGCCAATCGAAGTTGTATACCTGGTGGCTGATTCTTAATAAATGATTGGTCAGTATAATGATGTGTTTGCGCCATAGTGGATGTAGATGAATAGCCGGAAGAATAGAGTGAAGATGATTTACTATGAACTGTTTCAGGAGTTGTCAAGTCGTCTCGATCACCAAGATAGACCATGGGTGGATTACTGTTCCATTCTATATCGGCCTCTTGTAGTTCTTTATGACGTTTCTCAAAGGATTTTTTCTTAAATACACTAGACAGCCCTAATTTATCCATTCGTCTTTCACTCACAGTGCGCCGAACTCGACTGCAGTTAAGTATGAGACATGTAATGAGGACAAGAAAAACGACAACAACAATAGTAAATGGTCCAGAGGTGGCTGTAGGAATGTGTTCTGAGGTAGCTATTACTGACTCTGAATTACTTAATACTATCGTTGTTGTGTCATTATTTACTGCTTGGCTGTAAGTCAAAGGAGGCCAATCCATTTCAATAGTGAAAAATGGAAAAGTTGGGAAATACTAATAAATATAATATTAAAAAAAAAAAAAAAAAAAAAAAAAGAGAGCAAAATAAGAGTAGTAAAGAAGAGAAAGGTACAAAAAGAATGAAAAGCCCATGGTTGCATACAAGAGGGGAAAGAGGGCAAGGGAGGATGGGGGTTGTCAAAGGGGAGTTCCAAATAGAGAGAGAGAGAGCGAAAGAAGTTTACAGGTTCGCCACTAACTTATAGAGTAATATACAGACTTAAAGAAAATAGAGACGCATCTTCGTTTGGATAATATCTTCAGCAATAAAGGGTACAAAAATGGAACAAAAAATAAAAGAAGATAACAAAAGGGTTAATTTAATTTCTAAAAAATTACTCCTAAAAATTGGATGAAGCTCGTCCATTACTTTAAATATATCACATTATATTAATATTAGTTCGTTTGGTAAATGTAGCTTATTCGTTTTATGTGTGGATTTAGTTCCAGGTAAAATAGCAAAGATCACATAAAGGAACGATCTACATAATCACGACAATGCTAAAAGTATCGACTACTTGTAAGGGCATATAGACATACACACAGTGGAACGTAGTCCACACCTTGATTCAAAATACTGACCTGTACGGTTACCTTTTTTTCAATTACTACACTACAAAATGCTAGGTATATGAATAAATTCTATCAGTGACATTTATGTTTTTTTTTTCTTTTTCATGAGATTTGCCAACTAAACAGGTTTATGATTTATCAAAAAATGATTGTTCATACATATAAAAGTTGGTGTGTAAATACTGTTATTTACAGCTTCTGAAATCAAAAATAGAGTAGTGTGTCCACTCCTTTTTTTTAAAAAAAATAATATAAATAAACGCTACCATGAGATGAAGGCATAAAATAACGTTTTTCATCTTTCTCATCTATGTCTATATATAAAGTTTTACTCAATGGTAAATACTATTTTTTTTTTAGCTTTGATGTTTCTGGGAATCAGACTATATCATTTTAAGAAAAGGTTCATAAAGCTCAAAAAAAAAAAAATAGCCAAAGAGTGCAAAAATACTTTCTATGTGCTATTTATATATGTATTACTAAATCTAAAATCTAAAATAATTGGGGCTAATCGTTTCATTCTTGGGTAACCAATATACAGTCCAACCTGGATATTCGTTTAGTTTTGGAAGTCTTTACTCTACCCTTTCTTGCCTGCTATGATACGTAAATTAAGATCTGGCCAATGAAATATAGATACCATTACTTGGTTAAGGTACTATAGAATATGAAAACCTCCAAAATGCAACATTCCAATATCCAAGTTTGACCATACGAGCATAAAGGCATATTTTTTCTTTGCGTATATGTTAAAAGCTACAGTCAATTTGCTATAATATACAGGGCGTAAAGATTAATATAATAACAGCATCATGTAAATTAATGAGTATGTGTATATTTATCTATATTTGTTTTCAAAACTAGCAGATTCCTACTTGGCTTACATTTGACACCGGCTTCATAAAAAAATACAAAGCCTTTACGTACACTGCACCTTTCACTGTAAGCAATAACGATAATAGATTTGAATATTTTTACGGCTCTTTCTTTTAGCTCAAGTTTGATTGCACTCACAAGTCGCCAATATATACTTTGAATGTTATTTTATTATATTTGAGTTTATTTATTAAAGGAATACAAAGGGAATTTGATTTTTTTAATAGATTGACCAATAGGTAAATAGTGTAATTTTTTTGAAAGCTGTGTTTTTTGAAAGCTGTATTTTTTGGAAGCAGTGCTTTCTGAAAGCTGTATTGTTTTTTTGAGAGCTGTATTTTCGCCATCCTTTCCAATTTGCAACTGATATAAATCTAAAATAAAAGAAGTTAAGCAATAGATGATGACTATGACATATGTCTTTCATACCTGAACTTGAGATCTATAATTGTGTTTTTATCTTTTTGAAATTATCCATTACACACACTGTAAATTATGTCGGTGGATAGCCTTCTTTTTTTTTGCTTCTCCTTACGAAGAAGTAACAATTGTGTTACCATGTATTCACGCCCAATTGAAACCGGTGTTATGGAAACCCTTGAATGAGGAAGACCCTGTTCGGATGTAGCGACCTCATGAGAAGGTTGATCATTTGTCTAGATCTAGATCCTTTACAAAAAGAAGAATCAAGCTCGAATAGCAGCTTATTTTTGCTTTTTTGTTGCCTGTTCAGGCTATCGATAGGATTCCCTTATTGCATGTATATTGTATTCCTATTTTATCCATTTGAATAATAAGTATCCTGATAAACCAAATCTAAATGCTATTATAAAATTACCTTTTCATTCTGCACATCCAAAAGCATTACTCTATTTCCTTTTGCTTTGATTCCATTCCATTCCAAACAATGTCTCGTTTTCATCAATGATTTCCCGTTGTAAATGGCAATTGTAATTGCAATACAGTGGTCCCTCAGTAGATTCACCATTCCATAAATTCATCGGTTTGATAATTCGTTTATATTTGTGATAGTTTTGGTAGATTCATCAGTTTGGCTGTTCTTATAGGCACAGAACCACTGTATTACATTGCCTTGTTGTTTTGGTTTTGCCGATGGTTAAAAACATCCCTGGTATCAACAAGGCATCGTAATAGTTTACCCCCCCCCTCCGCCCATTGATCGCCAGCTAAACTTGTTGATACCAGGTTTGTTTTGGATAGAGTTACTTGCTGCTTTGGGTAGTACCACCATGCAGAGTTTCACCGTAAATACTCACAGTGAAAGAGAGAGTGAGCACTGTAGATATATATATTGTATTACTGTAGATATAGCATTGTGTTGATCCGGTCGTCTTGTTTTCAGTTCGGTTGGTTGGTCCCCCATAAAGAGTAATTGCTTGACTTGAAACAAAGTTCTTTATCATTGTTTGGAATGGAAGTTGACATTGTGTTTGTTTCAATTTAGATATCATTTCTATTTGTGTATACTAATAAAAGTTAAATCCAGAGTTCTGTTTCTCGATGGTTAACAGCCATTTACATACCTTTGTTTCTTGTAATTAATCCCACCAGTTTGTTTAACTTTATTTATCAAGCTATCACTTTGCTTTGCTTCACGTTGTTTCAAGTCGAATATCACTCTTCTGTCGTAGCCTATACCATAAGCTATATTAATAAAAAGGTGTTCCTACTTTTATTCCCTTTATACTTACTGTATTTCACTCTATCCGCAATGTGTTTTCATTTTGAATGACCGATGGAAAAGCGCAGATGCGGTATAATCAAATGCTTCCCTACTTGTCTATGTACACTCAATTATACTCTGGATACCAGTTCCCTTATTTGCTATCGATGTCACCCATGGCTTTGACACCAATCCATAGGCTTCTCAACAACATTGTCCACAATTTTGAATGATCACACCACACCACATTCTCTATCATGGTCGCTATATACATACATACATATATACATATCATGTTTTTATCCAGTTCACATCCTTACGGTCTATTGAGTTATATATGCCAATCGCTTTTCCATCGTCATTCCTTGGATCCAATGATCCTCTATCCCTTTTTTCCATGCTAGCTACATTCAAAAACCTCAGAGCAAGTTCTATCGGCTCCACGTTGTTTGGTAAAGTTGAATAATCTCGCATACAAATCACCCAAGACTATCGCATTGTCGAACGATTATCTAGACTCAATACTGTTGTTGCTTAACTCGATGTCAGGCAGTACTAAACCAGCCGTTGCTCGAAAGCCAAAGAAAATAAAAAGAAACATATTCCTCATTTCCTTATAAGAATCACCCCATAAATATGTTGGCTTGATAAAGCTTTTCCTATTCTAAACGTATATATAAGTACACACTTCTATCATTATACACACTTTGCTTTATGATCCATACCTGACTTCGAAAACCTGACAAGCCTCCACATATCTATATTCTACTTACAACCTTCCTTTTTTACCACCCATTGCTGTGTTCCAATAAACTAAAGAGAGAGAATGCATCAGAAACTTGTTCTACATGAGGACGACTTTACCATATTTACCTCTGGTACTTCGGTGCAGAACAAGCATCCATCAATACCACCAGCAATTTCCTCCCACATACCAGCATTGTAGGGTACTGCTGGCATGTGATCGTCGAGAAATTGCTGGTGAAGAACCATCTGTTCCTCGGTGATTGGGCGAGGGACCGGAGGGGCGATCTGCTCCAAAATGGCAGCCAAGGCAGCCAAATCGTCGCCGACGTTGTCGACCACTTCCTCTTCCTCCTCGTCGTGATCATCATTGCCACCAACTGGAGATAGTGGGGAGGCAGGCTCACCTGCGAACAAAGCCATCATATTCTCTGCAGCTTCCACTGCACGGGGTGATGCCGGTGCTGGAGGTATCGGAGCCTCAAACAAGTCCAATAATCCTTCAGCAGCCTCCAAGGCTCTTGGAGATACAGGTTCTTCTGCCGGTGTGGCAGGCAAAGGGTTTGATCCTGAAGGCAACGACCACAGGTCCAACATGGCCTGAGCCACTTCCCTCTCCTCGGAAGTATTGGCTATTGGCAGCTGTGGTAATGGTGGTGGCGGTGGTGGTAGGAGCGATGTCATGGACATTGGCAAAGAAGTTGGTGTTGAAAGTGGTGTAGGCACTGGCTGTACCCAACCCAAATCCAACATGGCTTCCGCAGCTTCCACAGCCCGTGGAGAAGCTGGTGTAGCTTCTTGTGGTGCTACTTCAGCCCCAAACAACTCGGCCAAAGGAAACGATGGCGGTCCTGAGAGGTCAACATCGGTGACATCAGTCATTTCGACATCTTGATTGCCTACAGCCTCTACTGCAGGACTTTGCAAAGCACTCATAGAACGAGCGATGGCGGCAGCCGAGGACTCTGCTACCTGCTCTGAACTATACTCTCGGGATGAAGCAGGTCCTTCAAGTTTTCTTCGATTGTCCGATGTCAAAGAGGAAGAAGAAGTTGATCGCTTCAAACCAATACCTGAACCAGTTGCAGTTTCCACTGGGGCTACTGCGGTCGGGACAGGTACTTCCGACGTAGAAGACATGGGAGTTGCCATAGCACTTACTTCTTGCTGGTTTCCAAAATGTACTCCCGAAGCAGTTACTAATGGTGCACTTTCCTGTCATTGTTGGTTTTCGCCACCTACCGCTGTATCTGTTTGAGCTAAGGTTGCAGCTAATGCTGCAGTTTCAGCTTCGGTCGATTCAGGGTGAGGAACACGTCCTTCCAACACTGCTGACCATGCAGTTACCTGAGCACTTACCCGCTGTGGAGATCCGAGGCCTGCAGCTGTCACTGGTGTAGCCAAGGCTACGGTAGCTTCAGACTGAGGTGGACGACTTTCCCACACAGTCACAGGAGTTGCTGAAATATCTACCTGTTGTTGGGTTCCTTGACCTTCAGTTGTAGCGGAAAAAGAGGTAGCATCTAAGGCTACAGAGGCTACAGCCTGAACTGGAAGTACTACCGAGGCAGCAACTTGAGCACTTTCCCGTCGGTGGTTTCCTTGACCCTCAGCTGTTGCGGTAGTAGCTAAAGCTACTGGTGCTTCAGACTGGTTGGGAAGTAATTCCAAGGAGGCAGTTACTGGAACACGTACTTGGCTTCGGGCACGGACACGGAATCGTTCTCTGCGCAAAGCACGATTATTACGTTGGTAAATGGAATACATCGGAGATGCCATTCCGGCGTTTACTGTAGATCTACGAAATGAGTATCTATCACTAGGCATTCTGAATATAATTAAGTAAATGGTGTAAAGGAGCGAAACCACCAAAAAAAAAAGAGCGCTTTATAAAATAAGGTTGTAAAAGGACGACTGTAGCTGAGCTAAGCGTAATGAGCCTATTGGCGATTTGAATTGAGAGCCTCGAAAGGTCTTTGAAATGTAGCTTTTAAAAAGGCGAGATTAAAATAAAAGAAAAGGGAACTGTAAATTTGCTTTGCGAGAACGTAAAAAGTTGAGAGATTCACAGAATGCGTAAACGCGGCCTTAAGTAATGTATAATGAAAAAAGGTAAAGATCAATAGTTTACAACCGTGAGAGAATTTTGTTGAAAAAAAATATTGACGTCATTTTTTTTTTGCCATTTTTTTTTTCATTTTTTTTTTCGTTGGTAGAGCTATTATACGCACGTAAAGCGTGCTATTACGCGTTACCACGCGTTATTTAGTGTTTAAATAGTGTTTTCTCTATAGTTTGTTACTAAAAAAAAATTGAGTAACAAACCATTTTTCCAGATCAATCGTTCATCGCCTAAAAAGGTAATCTTGCTTGCAAAAGAAAAAAATTAACCAAATAAAGTAAAAAAAATCATCATAAAAATAGGGTTATACTCATAGAATGAAGCATGTACAGTGTTTGTAGCATAAAAATTCATATTCTTAGCTTAGAATAGATGTTATTGAGCTGGGAACTCGCTGAATGACCTCTTTACCTGTCAGGTAGCGATATAATACTGGAGGCATACTGTAGGTTTATATAATACTTGATATTTTTTTTCATTTAATAGTAATGTAATTGACAATAACATTGATCATTCAAATTGTGATATTACGGACAATAGCGTGAAGTAATAGAACAATAACACACTAAATGGAGTCCTTGGGGCTATTTGTTAAAGTGGAGAAAGAGAGATAGATAGAGCACATAATACATTCATTTATTTGACGTTAATAGGCAAAATAAAGCATTATAATTGAATTGATTCATGTTAGAAAGTAGTTAGGTGGCATTGTCACACCACAGAATGGTAAAAAAAAAAAAATAATCTTTAATCTTTAAAGCAATATGATCCTAACTGTTTTAATCATTTGAAATAATTGATTCTTGAACGTTTAAAAATAGGAATTATCTTCTGATAGATTATATACCCCATTAAAAAATAATCCATAGATTAAATGTATGTAATAATTTAAATTATCTATTTTAAAGTTGTGTAAACAACAATGTAAAGATAGTCTTGTAAAGTAAACAAATATCCCTTCTTGTATCACACCAACCCTTATAACTGTTTCAAGAGAGTTTTATGTTGAGTGTGTGTAAAGTCAACACAATGGCGTTATGTTCTTTCCCTTTGCTCATCTCTTTTTTTTTTAAGTTAATAAATATGTTGGATCCTGAGCTTGAGTTAAATGTGGAAGTTTGAATCTAGCATCACTATGTCTGCTTATGAGGAATATATTTCCTTGGTATGTACCAAAGATCAACATACACTATTAATTCATTATATGAACTGCATGCTATATAGGTAATGATTCTTCTGCTCAAGTGTTACAAGAAGATAATGGCATTTATTCAATAACATAAAATGAAGAAAACAAGACAAACAAGAATTTTTTTTAAAAATGATTAGACAGAGCACTCCATACAAGAAGGAGATGTAGTTGTGGTAAGGTGGTTATAGGCCATTGAATGGAGTGATATGTCAAGTCTATGGATAATAAAGTTATAGAAGTGCTGTTCTGCTGTACAACAGCACCCTTATATGAGTATGCCTAAAAAATGTAGTTAGAGGATTCAGAATATGATTAACCAGAGTTACCCATCTTTTTGGTTTTTCCTTGGATTTATACATTTAATCAAAAAAAAAAAAAAAAAAGAAACGTAATATCCAACAATTTAGATGTTTAATATCAATACATAGATTTACTTATTCCTCATCATCTCTCTGTTGATGGTTAAATTGACATGGGCCAATTATTGACAACCTGCCTGTAGTAAGATAGTGAAACGCTTTTACACGTGGCAATGACAGATCTCTCTCTCTTTATTTGTTTGGAACGTCAAAATAACTTGATCTGAGTACAACGTTTTTTTTTTATCGACTAAACTTTTGTGGTTGTTATTTAACCCCTTCGAATCTATTCGACCTCGGGTGTCATATTTGAAATAAATGATGAGTGAATACGATGTTATTAAGAAAAAGTGTACGCTTTATTAGAAAAACGTTTATGTAGAGATCTTGGATAACAAAATACAGAGATTAATATGTAATCATGATGGTAAAAATCAGTCAGTGATGGTGATTTTTTTTCACACGTAAAATAAGAATGTCAATTATAAATCGGTTAAATGTACAACATAACTTTAATAATCAGTTTCTCATATGTATAATCATTATTTGTCTAAATACGAACTGTGAATATTATAATGTAGAGTTATAGTTTTTAGCGATCAATACCAGTAATACTAAGTTTTTTTAACTGATCACTGTAAAATTAATTGATCTCTACATTTATACAAGTGCCATATATGTAAAAAGATGTCAGTGCATTTTTTTAATGCATAGTCGAGTCAGATGTTCATCCTTCTGAATTCTATCTATTTTTTGGATTTGTGGAACGGAATGGCTAAACAATGTTTTAATAATTTTTATCCGACAATCATTAAAGGCTATTGGTGAGGATATGTCATGACTAAGAAATTTTATGTAGGACAAGTGAAGATATACAGATCTGTTAATTTTTATATGAATGTTCTATTTTGCAAATCAACGCAAAATCATAAAGTACTTTTTATTTATTTATTTGTTTTTGTACACGGATTTAATGCATAGTGGGCATAGATACGGCGGCACGAGTGTGCTCAGAATCGCTTTCCTTCCAGAGGGAGGTGACAGTCTTGGGCTTTGTATAGAAGAGAAGACCACTCTTACCATAGAAGTTCATATCACCTAAAATGGAGCCACGGCTACCAGTCTATAATAATAATCATAAAAATAGAATAAAATTTAGACTATATATATTTTTCCTATTATAAAATAAACTTACGAAAGAGAAGGGAGGAACTGGGACGGGGATAGGTACATTGATACCAACTTGTCCAACATCAATCTCGTGTTCAAACTTACGAGCACTTGGGCCAGAATTAGTGAAGACAGCAGTACCGTTACCATAAGGATTGTTGTTAATCAATTCAATGGCTTCATCCAAAGTATCGACATTAAGACAAACCAAAACAGGACCGAAGATTTCTTCACGATAACACTCCATATCTGTCTTGACGTTGGTAATCAAGGTGGGTCCTATTTTTTTTTTTTTTTTTTTTTCATCAATTAGTTTCCCAACCACAAGATACCAACATTTTATATACTTAGATAGTGTACTTACCAACAAAGTTACCCTTTTCGTAACCCTTTACAATATGACCACGACCATCCAATAAGAGATCAGCACCCTCATCCTTACCACTCTTGATCAAGCGCTCAATACGCTCCTTTGATTGAACAGTAATGACAGGTCCAACATCAGTATCAGCATCCATACCATAGCCAACCTTAAGTTGCTTGGCGCGTTCAGCTAACTCTGGCAACCAGTTTTTGGTTTCACCAACACAGATCAAAGTACTGAGAGCCATACAACGCTGACCAGCGGCACCGAAAGCAGCACCAGCAATAGCGTTCAAGGCAGACTGCTTGTTGGCATCAGGCAAAAGAACAGCGTGGTTCTTGGCACCCAAGTTGGCTTGTACACGCTTACCGTTAGCATTACCACGGGTATAGATATGTTCACCAGCACGATCAGAACCGACGAAAGAAATAGCCTTGATTCTAGGCTCGTCACAGATATAGTTGACACAGTCAACAGCACCGTGGACAACGTTCAAAACACCATCAGGAACACCAGCTTCAGCAGCAAGCTTGGCCAACATCATCATGGCACCAGGGTCACGCTCGGAGGGCTTCATAATAATAGAGTTACCAGCAGCAATGGCAAGAGGGAACATCCAGAGAGGAATCATGGCAGGGAAATTGAAGGGGCAGATACCACCAACAACACCCAAAGGTTCACGGTACATATCTATAGTCGGTAAAACGATTAACAGGAAGATTCCAAAAGAGGTATATTAATAATGACAACTTACAAGTTTCCATGTCTTTAGCGACAGTCAACTTCTCGCCCATCAACTGAGAGGTAAGAGCACATGCTTGTTCAACGACCTGAAGACCGCGGAAAACATCACCCTTGGCATCAGCAAAGGTCTTTCCTTGTTCCTGAACAATGTTTTCGGCAATAGCATCTTGATTTTGACGAATAAGATATTGTAAATCCATCATGACGCGCTGGCGAGCAAGAACAGTTGTCTTCTTCCACTCACGAGCGGCAGCAGCAGCACTATCTGTGGCTTCATTCAACTCCTGTTGGGTAGTTTCAGGTACATAGCTGATGAGTTCTTGTGTAGCCTAATAAAAGAATTAGTTATTTTGGCTTTATAATCACTTTTATCATATACTTACTGGGTTGCGAAGCTCAATCCATTTGTCGGTGCTGGACTCTGTGAACTTTCCGTTAATATAGTTTTTGACAGTGGGAACACCAGACTCTCTTTGGATAAGCTGCTGAAGAACAGGGAACTGGGTGCTAAAAGCTCTGCGAGCAATAGGGCTTGCTCTATTTTATAAATGGATAGAAAAAAAACAGTAAGTATATTTGTCCCTCTATGTTCGAATTATTTTTGATAGTTTACCTTTTAATAGTAGTAGATCTAAAGACAGAAGAAAGCATGGGAAAAAATGAAAAGAAAAGAAACACAAAAATAATAAGCAAATACGCACTATGTTTTTATTTATAATCCTGAGCGTGCGAAAATTTTGCATTAACAGTTACAATTGTGACCGGTTGATGATTAAACTTTTTTTTTGGGAGATATCACTTTTAGAAACTTGAAAATCTTAATTTAGAGTAAAACTTGATATATATCACACACTCGCAGGCTATACCTTCATCAGAATATATATCTTCCTTCTTTTCCCGAAAGGAAAAACAAAAACAAAATAATGAAAAGAGAAAAAAGTCTTGCTTAATCATCTAATCAATATCTGGTTGATAAAAAAAAAACCTTTTCAAATATACTAAACTATATTCAAGTATTCTAGACTTTTGTTAGACTTTGGCTTGTTCAAGTTTCTTCGTTTGCACTAATTGTTAGTAGAGTAATGTCATAATTAACTTGCTGTGTATTATAATTTTTTTCAGTAACTTGACTAAAAATAAAGACTCTATACTTTATAACTTTTTGTACTGTCCTTTGATCTTTTAATATAAAATTATTACCTAGCTTTCAAACAATATTTAAGGTAAATGGTTAAAATCAGGTCCAATTATCAAAGGTATAAATTTCTTTTCAAATGAGGTCTCGTGAACTTGTCACCTTTCATTCTAGTTTTAACTT
>MU622436.1:0-18569 GCA_025399235.1 Backusella circina FSU 941
TATGTAGTTTTTAGAAGTTATATAATTTAAGCTACTGAAAATGAATCTCTTCTCTGCTTCTCAAACCAGGAAAGTAATTCTGCTGCCGTAGGACGTAACTTAGGATCATAACTGAGACATCGCTTAAGGATATCTTCATAAGCGTTAAAAGTGCTTCTGATCCTTTTGGAAATGATGATCACTTCACTCATGTTTTTCAACTTTAGCACTGGCTGACCACATTCTTTTGGTTCTTTAATCAGCTGAACTAGCAACATAGCAGCATGATACACATCTGCACTCTCATGATAGGGAGCCTCTTTGAACGTTTCTTTTTCTATTTTTTTTTTATTGGTTTGTAAATAATGGATACTTTCAGATGTTAAATAAACCTTACCAGGACAGGAGAACTTGCCAATTTGAATCCAGTGCTTTTCATCTAGATTTGGTGGAACATCAAGATCAAGGCACGATTTAAAGTCATCAAAGTAGAGTGTCTGATCCACTCCAATCTTTAGTGATTCTGCACAAATATGACCAAGTCCGATTCTTTGTAAATGAGCATCCTGTAACATAGCAAAGAGGCTGATGGCAATTTTAACAAAGTCGATGAGATGGATTGGCTCAATATCTAAGATAATTGGGGGGGGGGTGTTCATATACATGTATAGCCTCCTTTTTATATTTATTTTGTGATTCAGATGATAAACAATTTACCTTCGTTTTTATACTTTGTTTCGCACTTTTCAATATAGTCCTTCAATATCACATAGTTGCTAGATGGAAGTACCATACAATAAGCATGTACAGCATTTGGCCCAGGTAGCCTGTGTTGAGATTTCATTGGAGCCTCAAAACTAAAGAGATGCGTATTCATACCTCGACAGGCTACTAATCTATCAGACATGTCGAGTTCATAGTCATAGATAGCCTTACGGAAATTGGTGGCTTTACTATATGTTGATTTATACAGACAGACCACTGATACGGGTATTGATTTATAGTGAGCTTCAAATATGAATTGTATCGTGCCTTTTGCTAGCGGCCGCTTTTTGTGTTTGTTGAAGTCAATAGAGAGGTCGTTCCTACTTGCTTGAAAGGGGAATGCTTGCTCACATAGAGAATATTTCTTGTTTTTGCTTTTGTTACTGCTGCTACTACTACTCTTCGTTTTCTTTTCTGTTGCCTTTGTCACGCCTGGTTTATTGTGTGTGTGTTTAGATAAGTAATAAAATGATAATAACAGTAAAAAAAAAAAAAAAAAAGAAGAAGAAGAGACTATTTACTTGTATTTCTTTTTCTTTGTTCTTGTGTTGACTTTTTTTGAGAAATGACATTATGGCTGTTTCTTGAAGTTTTCATTGTTTTTGAAAGTTACTTGGGAAACAAAGAAAAGGGAAAAAAAATAAAGAGAGAAAGCGTGCTTTCAAAAATGGCGTTTTATGATAATCAAAAACAGGTAGTCAGTGGGTACAAAACACCTGTTTTGGTGGGTAGACTACTGGAATAAAAAAATGCAGTGTGCCAAAAAAGGGTGGCTTGTAAATATATATAAATTTTTTATTACCTTTAGTCTGATTTTTTTTTCTGCTCTTATTCTTCTTCATACGTGAATTCTTTCATCATGTCCTTGACTCTTGACTTTTTGCTTCCTCCTCCTCCTGCTTCTTACAACGCTGAGCAAGCTTCCGTTTCTCACGCTGCTTTGACTGGTATGCTTTTTTTTTTTTTTTTTTTTTTTTATATATATAGCAAATAAGTAAATATAACTCACCCTTTTTCGCTATTTATTTAGCCACCACCGACCGTCTTATTGAGCCTATCGGTCGTCACTTCCTTGCCCACGCCCGCAGAAAGACCAACAACCGTACCTTCTCTGAAGACGAACGTCACCAAGCCGAAGAGAAGGCCAACCAAGTCGTTGAGGAAGAGCAGGTTGATTTTGTTTACGAAGACGTCGATATCGACACTGTCAACACCGATCCCACCCAGTGGAAGCAGCAAGATAACTATGCTGTCCTCGGTTTGACCAACCTCCGTTACAAGGCCACCGAAGATCAGATCAAGAAGGCCCATCGTCGTATGGTCCTCCTTCACCATCCCGATAAGAAGGCTGATAAGAACGATGATGCCTTCTTCAAGTGTATCGCCAAGGCTTACGATACCTTGATGAACCCCGTCTCTCGTCGTCAGTACGATTCCGTTGATTTCGGTATGGCTCTTATTGAGGAGGATGTCCCTACTGCCAAGACCCAGGGTGACTTCTACCAATTGTGGGCTCCCGTCTTTGAGCGTGAGGGTCGTTTCTCTACCAAGCAGCCCGTCCCCACTCTCGGTGATGCCAACTCTACCAAGGAAGAGGTTGAATCCTTCTACGATTTCTTGTACAACATGGAATCTTGGAGATCCTTTGAATGGCTCGATAAGGAAGCTGCCGAAGGTTCCGATAACCGTGATGACAAGCGTTATCAAGAAAAGAAGAACCGTGCCCAGCGCGCTAACCTCAAGAAGGAAGACAATGCCCGTCTCCGTACCCTTGTTGATACCTGTTTGAGTGTCGATCCCCGTATCGCCATCTTCAAGGCCGAGGAGAAGAAGAGAAGAAACGCAAAGAAGGATGCCAAGGCCGCTGCTGAAAAGGCTGCTGCCGAGGCTGCTGCCAAGAAGGCCGAAGAAGACAAGATCGCTGCCGAGAAGGCTGCTGAAGAAGCCAAGGACAAGGCCGCCTCTGCCAAGAAGGATAAGGAGATGATCAAGCGTGCCATCAAGAAGGAGAAGAAGAACATCAAGGCCATTATCAAGGATAACAACTATGCTGTTGCTGGTGATGCTCCTGCTACCCCTGAACAGATTGATACTCAATTGTTCAAGTTGGATGATATCATTGCCAAGAACAAGTCTGTTGAACAGCTTGAAGCTCTTCGCAAGTCCTTTGAAAAGGCTGTTGAGGAGAAGAACCTTGCTGATGTTTTCGCTGCTGCTCTTTAAATTTTAATAATCAATTAAAATTAAAAAAAAAAGAATAAACTTCTTTTTGTCTTAAATATTTATATATATGTATATATTATTTCTATAAAAAATAGATAAATAAATATTCCATTACATGTCATGCATCAACAAAAACAAATACCGTCGAAGCATTGTAACAAGTCTACCACATTGAAAGCCATTGCGAATAACAAGCAAAACATTATCAAATATGGCTTCATTGTGCTCTAATACGGAACAGCCCGTTGTCAACACAAGAAGTGTGATGACACATAATCCAACAAGAATTGTATCCAAAATATTCCAAATGGATCTCCAGTACCCCTTTGGATGCAAAAATAAATAAATAGACGATAAGTCACTATGGAAAAAAAATAAAAAAAAAATAAAGAATTGCAAATATATACCTTTCCAAGTGCTAATAAGCGAGTAGAGACCTCGATAATCATTGCAAAGTTAATAATCACTTCAAAAACAAGAAATAAAGTGCTTGGGCTGTACTGAGGGGAAAAATGAGGTGGTTAAAACTCATTGGTACAAAATGAACGAATAGTGTACTATTTTACCATGTTTCCCTTAGAGACTATACATATTTGTTAATATGATTTGAAGTAAAACATAACATATATATGACTGTTTCTTTTTTTTTACCATCATAATTGTAATAAAACTGAGTGTTGCTAATAGGAAATAGAGTCCAATATAAAAGCGAGAGTAAATGAACCTATTTGCCATTCCTTGTACAATCTCTGAAGTTGTTAATCTATGCTGGGTTTGCCATGTTGCGTTTCTAGGTGTGTGATCTCAAGTGTTACTTGTTTATCTCTGTTTTTGGCTTTTTTACAAGAATCCACTTACTTTTGTGTACGATAGAATGTATGATATTTATCAGCAATCACTACCATTTCTCCTCTGGATTTCTATAAAGTATATATGAGTATAGAAAAAAGGGAAGAGAGAAAGGAGAGAGAAATAACTTTCAACATACAAATATATAGAGTAAATATGCATTTAGTATTTCTATTTTTGGAAATACTATACTTCTTGGTATTCTTTTTGTATATTTTATGTTATATATGTATGTAGAACTCCTTTAAGAAAAAAAAAAGGGTGATTTCCTTTCGGATAAAAAGATATTCAATTTTTTGGATATTTCCTCATATTCATTTTTATTACCGTTGTATTTGGTGACAAGGTGTACAGTTTGTATATGAGAAACAGCAAAGTGATTTAATTAGAATGAGTCACATGCACCCTCTTTTTTTTTTTCTAGGGTGAAGCACAAACAATAACAGTTCATTCGCATATTTATTTCATAAATGCATATGAAGTAGACTCGTAATAAGGCAATCCTTTCGGTTGGTTACTTAGATTTAAAGAACTAAACATGCAATACATGTATATATAAATCAACAATATAGCGGGCTGGTAAAGATGTATATATTTTCATTTTAATTTGAATCGCGACATTACCTCGGTACAAATGTATTTTTGGATATTAAAATTGTCCTTAATTACAGAGATACCACCATTATGTAATGAATTAACACCACCAGAAGAAAACCAAAGTCTATAGTACACTATCTTTTTATTGGTAGATTTGTATTGTGGTTGTAAATTAAAACCCAAGAATCATATGAATATTTCTCTGTTACATTAATATACTCACCCTTCTTTGATCGATGGTATAACTTTGGTATGTACATGTTTTTTTTAAAAAAAAAAACCTGATATTCTCAATGATCATATCCTTTTTTCTCATAGTCAACTAATTACAAAAAAAGTACATTCACCCTGTTCCAGTTACACAGCCTTTTTTTTTTGCTTCTCTTTTTCTCACTTTTTACATATCGCTTTTTCGGTCCACAATTCCATTTGAAACAATAATAGGAGAACGATTATATCGCAATAAATGTTGGTTCAATTTTCAAAAAGTAATTATACGCTTTTTCTAGTATATTCTTAATTCGGTCCATAATATATTGAGGCTGTCCAAAGACAGATTGGCGATTATCAAGAAGTAAATTGGCGCTAGATCAGAAATAATTTGTCATCAACTCTGACATAATTCAATTAGCATGTTTCTCTACTTGACATGTTGGTAATGATGTCGTCAATTGTGTTAATAAACCCCAAACCAATGTATCCTATTGCTTCAATATATCCCTTGATGAATACAGAACAGTAATCTGATCTGTCTATTTACCACCCAAGCTTTACAATTGATTTTATTCTATGCCTTCCTGTATGAGAAAACTTTGAACACTAAACATTTCCGGACAGAGATTGGCTGTAAATGCTAGAAGATTCGGATAGATGGATATATAGGCGTGTTGGTTTTGTTCAACGTAGTTTAGAGTTTATCAGATAGGTTTGCGTTTTAATAATTCAGAAGAGTACTCTAAGTATACACGTATATAAATATATAAAGTAGTATTTGTGCAAGTGTGATATTGTTGTACTCTTTAAAGTAAGGTGCAACAATCTCTTTTGGTATCTTTTCAACTTGAAGTACCAAGAATGTGCTTAATAATACACAAGAGCATAGAAATCTCTCAATAAGTACTGTGCTTCTATCCCCTTGTCCTGCAGAACTAGAAATCCAGTCGAGAGCTATATCACAGTTTTATTGGAGCAAAGGCACACTCAAAAAGACTTTCCTTAATTCTAGTAGTCTTTAAAGTAAGGTGCAGCAATCTCTTTTGGTATCTTTTCAACTTGAAGACCAGTGAAATAAAAAGATATTCACTGAGCCTCACTATTTATTTACCTTGTAGTTATTCGTTCTTATATATGAGAGCGAAAAGTTTTTTTCTCTATAAAAAAAATAATCTTAAGCTAGCTTACCTCCTCCTTTTATCAAAGGAGAATCGTGAAGAGAAGGAGTTGAAGAACTTTGTCCCATTTGGGGTTTACTTTTTTTTTTTTCTTTTTCTTCGAAGAAATTTTCTCCTTCCAATCTAATTTCATTCGTAAGAATAATTATATTAGATATTCTGTAATATTTCATAGGAAAATCAAAAACATTAATCCACGTATACATCGAATATAAGCTTTCCATTTTTATTTATAATTCCAATACTTGAATAAAGAAACCAATCCTTTCAATGGACAGCCATTTTCTCTCTCTCTCTTTCATAGCAAAATGTTATTTGCTTTCATTGATATTATATTATTTTCTCGTTGTTGTACACTTTTTCCGGCATATTTTGTTGGTAATTTTGGGTTGGGTGTCACTATTTGCGAAAAAAAAAAAGATGTATAAAATATAATGGTTTATTTTATTTTCTTTTTTTAAAATAATAAATAAGCTTGATATTCTAAAATTGGAAATCATGGTCTTGAAAAGAAAAAATGTTACGGTGTGTAATAAAAATCAGGATGATCAGATCCAATATCATCATAGCTTAAAGCTCGTAATTCTTCGGACTCTTTGGAATCAGCATTTTGAACCTTGAACCTGTTTAGACGTTTCATCCAAAATATGTTGAATGTGACAACTAAAATACCGACAGACAAGACGCCTACATTTGCAGTAGTTCCTTTTAAATAGTAAGGCGGATCAGTGAAGCTGGCATTAGCTGCAATGGCCATCGTTTGCGAAAACATATTGATCGAAGACAGAGCTGTAGCCCTCTGTGTGTATCCAATCACACTGTTATTCATCCACGCCAGAGTCAGAGGGATACAAGGATAGAGACCAAAAGCGGCAATACAAATGCCAGCATATCTCACATTAGGTGTATGGACCGCAACAATAATGATATAGCCTATAAGCATCATAGTCATCAGTCCCAATATAAAATAACCGCGTATCTTTAGACGATCCGAGAGTAAACCAAAAAAGAGAGTAGACACAAATCCAATGGCATACACGGGAACAGACATCAATTGAGAGTCTACACTAGTATAACCCATACCCTTAATCATACTAGGCATAAAACTTGATAGAGATCCCAAAGTAAAATTAAGAGATGCATAGGTTACCATCAGACCCCAAACCACTGGCTTTTTAAACACCGGCAAAATTTTCTTGACATTGATCTTGGCATCCAGCGTGTTGTAAGCCTCAATCGAGCGTTGAACAGCAATTTCCTTCTCTTGAGGAGAAAATCCAAATTTGATCCGTTCAGGCACCGGTGGCAGAAGAGCCCAAGCAATGAGACCGATGCCAATAGAGAAACAACCCTCAATTAAAAATAACCATTGCCATGGCTTGAAAGGAGGTTTATCAGAATAGCCTAGCGTCACACCATAGGCAATCAAACCATTGAATGCACCAGCTAGGGATGAAACAGAAAAAACAATAGCACCACGAGTACCTAATTCATGACCTCGATACCAAATTGACATGTAAAAGGGAGAAGCTTGGGTAAGTCCCTCGGAAGCACCAATCAGGACTCTCAAACCAATAGCTGATTGAGCATTTTTGACAGTTAATAATAATACAGTGAGTGTACCCCAAAAACAAACAGCAAATCCAAGAATGACCGGTGGCGTGAATTTACGCAAAAAGATGGTACCCAAAGGCTGACAAATAATATAGCCAATGAAGAACATGGAGGTCACCTTCGGCCACTGACTATCGGGAATACCAAGGTCCTCTTGCATACCGGCGATCTGTGCATTGCCAATGTCACCTCGATCCATAGAAGCAACAAAGTAGATCAGACAGAGAATAGGCAATATCCAAAAGTCAATCTTTCTCAATAATCTTTTTTCTACAATAGGATTACGAGTTGGTTGACCAGCATGACTTTCATGTTCAACATCAAATGATTTGTTTGAACGAAAAGACGAACCATTTTTATTTTCTTCCAGTTCAATACTTTGAGATCTGCTGTGAAGCATTTCTTTTTTTTTTTTCTTGAAAATACTAAGGAAATACAAGATCCAAAATTGTTTTATTTTATGCACTTGAGAAATTCACTTGGATTCCGAATTTCGCTATAAATTTGCGTTTTCGGAATGACCTATTGTTAATCTCACGCACAAATCGACACATGTGTTCTCCGATTTAGGCGCCAAGAGCCGATTTCGCTCATCAGCGTGTGTAAAATAAAGATATATAGAACTAAAAATAAAAGGAAAATCGAAATAGAAAATATCTCTTTTTTTGTTATTTATTCTTACTTATTATCTGAGCCATTTATCGCAAAAAAGAAAATGACAAACCAAGAATCTTTAAAAATCGTTACGCCGATCGGTATGCTTGGCTATGGCTATAGTGAAGCTCTACTCTACAAGGGAATTTCTATGGGTGCCACGGCCATTATAGTGGATAGTGGATCTACTGACTCTGGACCTCAAAAGTTGGCGCTTGGCACTACAACCTGTCCCATCGATGCCTACAAGAAGGATCTGAAACCTCTCCTGGATGCATGCTGGCATCACAAAGTCAAGGTCCTGATAAGCTCTGCAGGTGGCGATGGATCCAACCAACACGTGGATGAACTCTGCCAGATTGTCCGAGACTACTGCATTGAAAAGGCCTACCAATTAAAACTCATCCGTATTTATGCTGAAATCGATCCTCGCATTGTACATGACGCCCTGGACGCTGGCAAGATCTCAAGCTGTAGCTCATCTCCCGCCTTGGTACAAGACGAAATTGATAAATCACCTCGAATTGTTGCGCAGATGGGTATGGAGCCCTTTATACAGGCCATGGAAACGGAACCCGACTTTGACGTCATTATTTCCGGTCGTGCTTATGATCCCGCGCCCTATGCTGCGTTCTGCTATGTCAATGGGTTTAAAAATATTGGAAACATTTATCACATGGGCAAAGTGATGGAATGCGGTGCATTATGCTGTACCCCCAAATCAAAAGAGGCTTTGGCTACCATCTGGCAGGATCGGTTTGAGATTACACCCCTGAGTGATGAATCTAAATGTACTGTTGATTCTCTATCTGCTCACACCCTGTATGAGAAGGCCCGCCCTGATTTTCTCCAAGGACCTGGTGGTACACTCGACCTCACTTCAAGCAGCTATCAAGTCTCCCCTACTGATCCTAGAAGCTGTCAGGCCACTGGTGCAAAGTTCATTCCATCCGATCCTTATACCATCAAACTGGAAGGTGCCAAAATCACCGGCTATAGAAGCGTGTTCCTTGGTGGTGTTCGCGACCCTATTCTCATTTCTCAAATTGACAGCTTTCTTGAAAAGATCAAACAGTACATTGGCGCCGCTTTTAAAAACGTTGAATATGATCTCCATTTCCATGTGTATGGTAAAGACGGTATCATGGGTCCTCTCGAGCGCGATACCTCTATCGGAAAGGAAGTCTGCATCATGGGCGAAGTCCGTGCCACGACACAACAGAATGCCACCAACATTGCCTCTGCTGCTCGTATCGGTGTTGTGCATGGTCCTTATCCCGACCAAAAGGCCACATCTGGAAACTTTGCCATGCCATTCACCCCTCTGGAGGTCGCGCTGGGACCCGTCTGCGAGTTCAACATCTATCACTGTATGGAGGTAGATGATCCAGTCATCCATTTCCCTTGGTTCTCTACTATTGTCGGTCCCGACACCAATATCGCTGATCGTAATGCAGCACATGGTCTCCTCAGTTTGGGCAAATCCGAGATGGATGCCCAAACCAAGGCCCTGTCGATGGCTGCTAAATCGATAGAGAACGGTAGCACTGTCAAATGGCAATCCAACCTGGGACTCAAGGAGGATGTGACCTATCTATACCAGCTAGCCAGAGTAATCCGTTCCAAGAATGCAGGCCCCTTTGAATTGACCTTTGATGTGATTTTTAATGACATGGATGCACTCAATAAGGCAAGAGACAGTGGTGCCTTAACTGCAGACAATCTGGCTCCGCTTTATAATATATCTGTGGAAAAGGTAGTGAGCTGCATGTTCTTTGAGCAGGCAAAGGCGTTCAAGTTTACCATTCCTCGATGGGCTCCTAATGGTGGTTTTGGTGAGACTGATGTTCATGCTAGCCAACAGCATGTACCTTTGATGTTTATTGAAATCTAGATACTTTTTTTTTTGTACCTTTTTATTTAATTAATAATAATAATAAGAAAAAAAAAGACATTTTATATATAAATATACAATTAGAGACATATTTTTATAAAATAATCGGGGCTATTCAACTAAAACTGCTTGTAGAGATATGAATCAATAAAACCAAATGAATATACTTATATTTAAATTAAGTTGATTGTTTATTTATTTATCATTGACACAAAAAAAAAGTTTTTTTTTTTAAAGAAAAAAGGAATACTGAATATATGATGCTAAAAAAAGAGAGATAATGATGGTGCTGTTATTTCATTTACAATTCATGAGCTTTGCGGAAGTTTTCACCAGCATAGATAGCCTGATCACCCAACTGTTCCTCAATACGCAAAAGCTGGTTCAACTTGGCAAGACGCTCGGAGCGACAAGGAGCACCAGTCTTGATCTGACCAGTTCGGAGACCGACGACAAGATCAGCAATGGTGGTGTCTTCAGTCTCACCGGAACGGTGAGAGACCATGACACCCCAACCAGCGGCCTGGGAGTCGAGGGCGGCCTGGATAGATTCGGTGATGGTACCAATCTGGTTGACCTTGAGGAGAAGGGCGTTACAGGCCTTCTTTTCGATGGCGGTGGCGATACGCTTGGGGTTGGTGACGGTCAAGTCATCACCAACCAATTGGTAGCTGGAGTTTTCCAAAAGGTGGGACCAGTTCTCCCAGTCATCTTGATCGAAAGCATCCTCAATGGAAACAACTAGAAGTAGATTAGTACCTGTGTGTGTGTGTGATTTTTCCTTTACCCTCTCTCCCTTCATTTTGTTTAATCACCTCCCCCAAAAAAAGGTTTATTATTGACAAAACTTACCAGGATACTTCTCAGAGAAAGACTTGTAAAGCTCAGAAAGTTCCTGACCAGTAATACGCTTCTCAGGATCAGAGTTGGGGTTTTTGAAATCCAAATCGTATTTGCCATCCACATAAAACTCACTAGCAGCACAATCCATGGCAATCTTGACCTTACCAGTGTAACCAGCCTTCTCAATAGCAGTAACGAGCAACTCGAGACCCTCGGCGTTGTCCTGGATGTTGGGAGCAAAACCACCCTCATCACCGACATTGGTAGCATCCTGACCATACTTGGCCTTGATGACACCCTTCAAGGTGTGGTAGACCTCGGAACCAATCTTCATGGCCTCAGTGAAGGAAGAGGCGCCGGTGGGCATAATCATAAATTCTTGCATGGCGAGCTTGTTACCGGCATGGGAACCACCATTGATGACGTTGAAGGAGGGGACGGGCAAGACAAAGGGCTTCTTGGAACCGGCCAAGTCGGCAAAGTGGACAAAGAGGGGGACGTTCTTTTCGGTGGCGCCTGCCTTGGCGACGGCGATGGAGACACCGAGGATAGCATTGGCACCGAGCTTGCTCTTGTTGGGGGTACCGTCGAGTTCCAAGAGGAAGTTATCAATGGCCCTTTGGTCAACGACGTTGAGACCAGATTCGACGAGAGCGGGACCGATGATCTTGACAACATTCTCAACGGCCTTGAGGACACCTATATAGATATTTTGAATAAATATATGTAATCATATTTTCTTTTTCTTTTTTTTTTAAAAAAAAAAAAGAAAAAAAAGAAATATAGGAATCTCTAGAACTTACCCTTTCCGAGGTATTCAGTCTGGACCTTGTCGCGAAGCTCAAGAGCTTCGTGAATACCGGTAGAAGCACCAGAAGGTACATCAGCACGGAAAACGCCCTTTGCAGTGGTGACTTCTACCTCGACAGTGGGGTTACCGCGAGAATCAAAGATTTGACGTGCATGAACGCTCTTGACAGACATTTTTTAAAAGGCTGAAAGTATTGAAAATAATGAGAAGAAGAAGAAGAAAAAAAAAAGAGGATCTAGAAGCGATTTATTTCATATGTTACTTTATATTAAGTGTTAAGAACTCCGGGTTGATCCTAAGTCTCTCTTCTCACATGTCACAAGTAGAATGAATGACGTGTTTATCCGAAGAACAAGATCCCCCACATTTTTTTTAGTCTAAACCTTTGCTTTTTGTATTACACTGGTTTTTGTTAAAATTACATACTCCTACCATTACCTTTTTTTGATTAAAAATAAGGTTTCTTACTATTATTTGTTTACGCGTCTTTTTCATTGCTGATCTGTTTTTAAAAATCGAGATATAATCATGTAGAATATAGAAGGTATTGATTACAACTTCATTGATAAGAGAAAATGCCCTGTTCCTTTTTTTTCTTGGTTTTTTTTGTATAATGAATCAGCTTAAAAAAGAAATTTCAAGGGGACTCCATGGATCGCTCCGAAAAAGCGGGTGTTTTCGCACATTTGTCTCTTTTTTATTAGTGTACAGTGTAACATGTGAGAATCGGAAAGACATTTTTCAAATAAGAAAATGTGAAAATATACGAAAATGTATGTGGGATTATATATATACAAAAGTCGTATATATGTATATGTGTGTACGTGATTTTTACCCATTTATTGAACTACCCTTTTATTGTTATTATTATTTACATGGATTTTGATAATTTAGCAGCTCTGTAAAGGAGACTGTCTACAATGGTTGCCACACTAAATAAACCACCTACAATAGCACAAGCACTTGTTAGGAAGCTTCCAAACGAAATGCCAGTCTCAGAGTAAATAATACGCATTGGAGAATGATCAAGAATGAAAAATACGCCGGGAAGACCACCAGTCTGAATTACGGACTGCTGCTGTCTACTAACAGAATATTGAAAAGTTCTTAATTGTTTACCATTAATGAAATCAAACTCAGTAGGAACAATCTTTAAAAAGTACTGATACATCATGGCAACTATAATAGAAAATAACCAACGCTCAATATATATAAATAAGTTTAACATTTAACTATAATTACCTTGTTCATTGCCCCAATGAGCTTCCTCCAAGGGATTTGCAAGTTTACTTTCCTTGGTACGCTTTTGCTTCTGGTTGTTATACTCGTGCGATCCAAATTGTAAATGGTGAATGGTATGCATGAAATTCTGTTCATGCTTGTTGCGCAAAAACTCGCTCATATCATGAATATGAGCAGATCCCTGGCTAAATGACTTGCCAGCAGAGAAATGAAAGTTACCACGCACCTTGTTCATTGTAATTGAACCATGCATACGGCACCCTTCCTCGGCCTGTGCCTCTGTCTTTTCTTTCCATCCTTCACGCAAGCACTAAATAACACAAAAAATGAGGGTTTTGTCCTTTTGCAAAATGCCACTCTTATCTCTCTTCCCACTTTTACCTGCTCATAATCATCAGGGTTAGCATGCCAGCCCATTCCACTATATGCACGCAACACTTCATCACATGTATTACAGCAAGGTTTCTCTGCATCATCAGGATTTGCACCGTAACAGGGACCACAATAATTTTCAGGAACAGGTGTCATTACCCCTCCTTCCTTAACATCCTTATTACTTAATTCTATAAACATATGAATAAATATGCATGATTTACATATATATCAACTGGTATTATTATTATTCCAAATAAATACCTCGCAACACTTCCTTTGTAATGGCTTTGCCATTAGGATCCAGTCTTTCCTTATATACTTCATGATCATAATCGCTCACATGCTCTCCACTTTCATCCATAATGTCAAGACTGAGCACTATTTAAAAGAGAGTGTGAGTAATCTCGGCTTCATTTTCTAGTTTCAACTTTATATAGTTACTATAACAGGGTAGATTAGGGAATGAGACATCAAAGTTGATTGGGAGTTTTTCCATTTGTCCTCCATCGACCATAATCTCGGGTGACATGATTGGTGTCATGTATCGCATTGTTTCAAACATTAAAAGCGCAAAGATGGTGAATCCACATACAAGTGGTATTTTACCTGTTCCACCTGTGGCAGTTCTAACACGAAAGTCATCAATTGTCTTTGCATAAGCGTCTAGCTTGCGAAATGTTTTCATGAACGATTTCGACACCATGTTTGCTAAATAGTAACAGCAAAAATGGGCAAAAAGCGAGGCACAAGTTGAATATAAATATGGTTATAATTTATATATTTATTATCCAATCATAAGAGTGAACATATGCAAGTTTAAATCGAAAATAGGGTGATACAAATGAGAAACGTATACCAAAAGAAAGAGAGACGGACATTATTCAACATATGAGTAAGAAGCAGCAGTTAGTGCAAATAGGGACAGTCTCTAATATTGATACTTATCAAATCACTTCTTGATACAACATCGTAGACTTACCTGTACACATGCAAAAATGATCCACAGTTGATACAGGCATATTGATCTTGATTTTTCATTTACAGTAAGCTAGCAAGTATTAAATAAATAAAATAAAAATATGATAAAAAATAAAACAAAATAGTGGCCTTTTATATGTAAATTATTCAATCCAGTTTATTACTACTTTTTGACAACAAAAGTAATGAACCAACCAGAATGAATGTTGTCACTTTTTTATATGATAAATAACATGATAGCTTCTTGTTTTTTCACTGAAGTCTATGTGTACACTTTATCAAGTAATAATAGTATTAATAATAAAGATTAATCCCTGTATTGCATAAAACATGATAGTTATCATTATATGATAGTTTTCTGGATTAAAAGAAGATATCATACAGCCTTACTTTGACATTATTTACATGAATTATACGTAGCTCGTTGTCTAATATATATATAAAAGCACTTTGGGTATTATCTTTCTCCTTATTATTAGTTTATAAACATAAAGTGGGTGCAAGAAAAACAAAGACAAGTTAAAGGGCAGCGAGGAATAATCAATCAGTGCAAACATATAAAACAAACAATGAAAACGATTTCTCTTGATTATAACGTGTTTATTACTATAAACTAACTAAAATGACCTAGAACACCGCTTCTCTATTTCTTTTGCGAAGATAAACTTTGAGGTTGCTTAAAAACGGATTCACCCGTAAAAACTTGTTGGCTCGCTGAAACTGTGCAAACTGCTTTCGAATTGGGACTATTCTAAGGCTTTTGTGGTAAATGCATGTGGTCAAAACCGCTAACACTTCGTGACTGCCTTTTTTATTTTTTTGCTATGGCAAAATATGACACACCGTGACAACGCGCTGTGGATTGGTATTTTTATTTTAAAATACAATATCATTTATCTCTCTTTCTGTTTTTTGTTCTTTAAAGAAAGAAGGATACAAATGTTCAAAAAGTAAAAAAACGGGATATTGATATTGACCTATTTACATAGATATCTAACAACATAACATGTAATATTGTAGGTTTAGTTTCCAAGAGAACATTGCAGGACAATCACAACTCAAGTCCTCTGTTCAGCGTTCCATTCGCTCAAAGTTACAGGAACAGTATCCTAATCTCGAGCCAGTTTTGGAAGAGTTGATTCCAAAGAAGACACCCATTATTCAAATCAAAGGGTAAGCAGTGTATATATATATGTGGTAGTAGGTTTTAATTTACAACTTGTTATATATAAAAGTCATGAACATCTCTCATTCCTTTCTGTCAATGGTGAAATTCTTTTCTTTCAACATTTTGATGGCCCTTACTTTCCTACACTTGCCTTATTACACCGATGTACGTTAGATAGTGAAAAATGATAAATGTGTACATGTATGTAACCTATTATTTCTGTGTGTTTTAGATCCTGATATTCTTCCCAAGTTACAAGTTGATCGAGGTGCCATCAAGTTTGTCCTTTCTGGTGCCAACATCATGTGTCCTGGTTTGACCTCAAAGGGTGCTCGTATGGATATTGATTTACCCTCTGGATCTGTTGTTGCCATTATGGCAGAGGGCAAGGAGAATGCTCTTGCTGTTGGTTTACTCAAGATGAGCACTGCTGATATGTAAGTTGTTGTATATTGTTTATGTGTTATATATTTATGGATTGATTTCATGGTTTTTCTTTTTAATATAGTAAATCGGTAAACAAGGGAATTGGTTGTGATAATATTCATTATTTGACTGATCCTCTTTGGAAGGAAATCATTCATTTGTAAAAGAGAGTTCATAATAAAACATTTCATATATTTTGTGTCGATGAAATGAGCAGGAAGGTTTGGTTTGAAGAGGATATCCTTTTTGTATATGAGTAGAAAGAGAGAGAAAAAGCTTAAACCATAAAAACACGAAAAATCGCATCTAAAAATAGAGCACAAGTATAGAAACACGTGACACGTCAACTAAGAAAAAAGTGACGTACATTACTTTGAGAGTTAACTTTTTGGCTATTTTTTTTCCCATCATAGCTCAAAGCTAAATATAAATTAACACAAAAGGACCAAACTCGCTATTCCAAGCGTGCTTCATTCACACTCTCTTTTCCTCATCGGTAATGAGGTACTATAAAAAATGAATCCAAGGTAGTTAAAAAAAAAAGTGATATCCGAGATTTCGGATTTTCATCGAGTCAGGCATTCTTCATGCTCGTATATATATGTACATGATGACGAGTATACACAGCAGTTTAAAATAGTTTATATTTGTGTATGAGTGCGTATTTATTGCTATATTCTGTATGAATTTGAGAAAAGCATATCTTCTTAGTTTTTATAACCTCATTTTTCGATTAGATATAGTCAGATTTCTAAGTAGACGATATAGATTTCTGAATATGTGTATATATTTTTACATTAGTCTCTATAGATTACTTTTTTTTTAGATTAGGAATTTTGAGATGCTTGATTCTCAAAAAGGGGGTTTTTAGATAATATTTATCGCATTCACTTGTGAATTACTTTATCGGATCATCAGTATGGCATTTATCATTTGTCTTTTTGATCTGCATCAATTCATGAGTTTGATGTACCTTATTTGGCATTATCGTGAAGAGTCAATGTTGCATTACAGATGACAACATATTTACAGTTTTGATTTTTTTTTTTTTTTTGTTGTCAAAAATCGATGGCGAAAATTTCAATATCGATGTGCTTTGGATTCTAGGATTTCTATCATACGCTAAGTGATTTTTTTTAATTGCTGAGAGACAACTATGATCCTTCTCAACTTGAAGTGACATACTATCTGATCTAAACTTATTAAAATAATCGTTTACGTTTTGTCTAGTTGTGGTATCAGGTCTCTATTAGTGTTTTCAGGTGCATTAGTAGTAGTGCTGTTTACGAGTTTAAACTCCTACAACATAACATAGTGTAATTCTCGTATGTCAATCCTATTGTAAATAGTCAAAACTATGTGAAATATCCATATACAAAAAGACAAATTATATATTTAAAAAGGGCACAACAAGTACTTCAAAGTGATGTATATATACACCATTTATACTTTAAATATTTACATCACAATTAACGATTTTGGTTCCAGCTGATATATATCATGTATTACACAAAGCCTTGTGTTTTTTGGTTAGAAAAAGATACATCCAAGTTACTTCAAAGTTAATTTTTAAATAAAAAGGATACTTGTTTTTTTTTAAGTAACGCTTGTTTTCTATTCAAAACGGAAAGAAAGACAAAACATATAATCAACAGCCAAGATTAATATGAGTGAGAAAATAAACCAAAAATAATGCACACACAACAAGATTCATAGTCTATACACAACTAAAAAGACATTCCTTAAACGTTTCAAAGACTAATTTGTGAAACAAATGTTTATTCATAAGCTATGTTAGTATTCATATAATTACAAGAACCGAGGTCCTGATCCACTCTCCACATCACATTGCCTGTATGTTTAATAAGAAATATATAAATATTTTGCCCTAACATTTGTATTATGCAATCTTTCCCCTGTTTTTTTTTCCCTTCTCTGTCAATGTTTTCACGTGTGCTTTCATCTTTTGTGCTTATCTCTCTTGTTGATAAATAAATACAAACACACTTTGATAATAATAATACCTGCCTTACTATGTTTTAGGGACATCCCGCGTATAATGATGATCGAATAAAAGGACTATTTTCAGAATAATAGTAACAGGATATACTATGCTGTTTATTATTATTTGTATCTTTACTATTAACACTATTCTAAAGCTGCAAGCAGTAGATGAATCAATGAACGATCATTTAATACTTTCTTTGTTTTTGTTTCGTTTTTTAATAACAAAAAAAAGGGAGTATTGTGATAAAGTACGAGCTTCACTTTGAGGATAAGCATGCTTATAAGGTATGAAACAGATAGAATTCCTGTTGTCACTATGCTCGATTGATAATTCAATATCGATAGAAGACACTTAGAAAATAACCATGTTATTTAGAATAAAAATTTGTTTTCGTAAGAACCTGTCGTCCAACAAATATATAAAGAAGTACATAAACAAAAACCTTAAAAAATAAAAACAAGGTTTTTATTTTGATTGTCTGTGCACCTCCCAAGGAGAGAGAATGTCTCTTTTTATTTGCCTCGCAATAATAATGATTTGTTTTATTCATCATTCGTTAATCATCTGTTTAATAATATAAGGTAGTGTTATGAATTAAGTGTCACTTATTTTCATGTCATGTTAGTATACACAACTTATCAAGATTTACTTTGGAGAGGAGACTGTTGATTTCATACACAGAATAATTCGACATTATTCTCCTTGAAGTTACCGCATGAGTGGTTCTTTCTCTCTCTTTTTTTTTTTTTTTT